>PVKE010012808.1:0-37654 GCA_004027555.1 Craseonycteris thonglongyai
GGATTGGTGGAGGATTCGCGGGCTCTAGCGGGCAGTCCAAGCAAGGGAGGGGTGGGCTATGTGTGGGAGATACTATTGAGTAACAAGTTATCTTTAACTTCAGGCCAGACTGCAAGGCTATCTCTCAGGATGAAGTCGATTCTCAAAATGGAGTTATTTTTGTTTTTAGCCAGATTGGTCCGAGTTGGTCCCTGACAGATAACATTTGAAAATTTAGGATTAATTAAAATCCCCCATGAAGTGAGTGTGAGGAAAGATGAGATAGCAAGAGAGCCTGGAGCACTCTTAACATTTAGACGAGAAGAGGAAAGGGATTGGGCAAATGAGACAGCAGAGTTGGCCTTGAAGTTGGAGAAAATTCAAGAAATTGTGTTTTCTAGGAAACCCATTAAATTTCCAGAAGCAGAGAGTAATTGACAATGAAATACTGCTCATAGAATAAAATCAGGACAAACGCTTGGCCACTGAACTAGGCAATGTGGAGGAGCATGGTGACATTGGTGAATGCAGCCTGAGAAGAATTTTGGGGATGAGGGTCTTTGTGACGTGAAGAGAGAAGTGAGGAAGTTGAGACAGTATGTACAAAACTCTTGTAAGAAAATAAGGAATAAGAGTGACTGATAAATGGTACTTAGGCTATGCAGTCAGGCTTGCTTTTTTTTTTTAAATGATGGAATAATTCAGCTTTCTTACATACTAACGGGAATGATCTAGGAGAGAGAGATGAAAATGATGATGCCTCAGGGCAGATAGAGGATAAGAGGATAATTATAGGCACAAACTTTTTAAATAGAGGAGAGAGAATAAGATAAAATGGGTAAATAGAGATTGCACTTAGGTAAGAATATGAACAGTTCATCCATTGGAAAAGAAGGGAATCACATTACTTGGGTACAGATACTTATATATTAATTGTTTAATAAAAATATATGACATATGGCTTCTAATTGTTTATAAACATCTTAGAGGGTTGAGTGAACTGACTAGGGAAATGCAATATTTGAGTCTTTTTGAAATTTATGAAATATAAATGTAAAGTGCAATCAGTCAGCATAGCATAGCTATGGTTTCTTCCAATTATGTTCAACTGATTGTGTAAGCAAAGAATAAATGGTAAGATGAGTTCTCCCAGAATTGTTTATTGTCGTATATGTATAAGATAAAAGAAGAAAAGAGTTGGGATTATATGCAGGGATGAGAATATGATTACAATGATGAACCATGGGATTTTAATCTGTTTCAGGATGGTAAGGATAAGAGTGAATGAGATAGATAGCGTGATTAAGAGAATGAAAAATGACTATAACAAAGGTAGGAAGCTCTAATCTGATGGTATTCTTTAGAGGGGCTAGATGATTTGATTTGAATTTTTGAGAAGGGAGGAATAATGATCTAATTGGGGTAGAGTGGAACAAAAATGATGTCCTCATTGTCAGCTGGGTTAGAATTAAAAAAGAAAAGGAATTTGATGGAGATGCTCAAGAGAGATGTCATTTTACTAATGGCAGATTGAGTTTCAGATAACATAATGAAAGGTTTTGTAGTCATGGAGGATTAAGAAATTGGGGCAGATCCAGAGCCTTCGAAAGAAGAGAATCTGAGGCATAAGGATTGCCTGAGGTTTAGGGATTCTTATGATGACTGAGACATACAGGGATGGAGTCAAGGGTAATATTCAAAATATTTTTCTAATAACCAGTATGGTATGAGCACTGACTAGTTAGAATTGGCACCAATCTGTCCCAGTGTCCCAGTTACAAACAGCTGTTATTGTCAGGGCTTCCAAAGCGAATCCCACAGCTGGGTGATGGGGATGGTACAGTGGCAGGTTAGGGTAAGTTAATCAATCCAAGGTTTTTCCTTGGGATTATTATTCCTTGGGATTATTAGTTTATTATGACAGGATTATAATGTCCTGGGAGAATATTAGGAGTTCTGTCCTCACCTTCAATCTTCCTAGGACATAGTCAGTTACAAATATCTGCAAACTATATCTGTAATTATTTCTAAAAGAAATACGGTAGACTTGGAGTTGAAAGGCATAAAGGCAATTCTTGCTCTGCATTTACTAATTGCTTGAACTTCAGAAAGTAATATAACTGTTTTGGGCCTCAGTTTCCTCAACTATAAAACAAATTAGATTGAGTTAAAATATGTCTAAGGTCCCTTTTAGTTGTAAGGACTTGAAATATGACATAGCTTGCTTATAGTTAAGCATTTGCTTCATCGACATATTTCAGCTGAGGTGCTATTTCTACTTTGTCATTTGTACTTAGTTTTGATAAATATTCTCTACATCAAAACGTCCCCAACATCAAACAAGTTATTTCAGTCTATTATGTGGTGATTTTCTGATTCTGTAAGGAGGAAAAAACAAAACAAAAACTCAAATTTCCATTTTCTGCCTTTAAACATTGCTTGGAGTTTCTCCTACTTACTCTTTCAATACTCCTTGGGGGGTGGGGGAGTGGTGGAATATATATATATTTATATGTATATTTTTTTACTCTTCTGAGAGAACTTCTCATCTCTGTTAGTTCCTACACATATTCCAGAATGTTTTTTAGGTACTTAACTGTTAAATGAATTTAAGCTATTCCTAAACTTAAAAACAAACAAACAAAAACTTTTGTGTTTAAAGATGATCTCCTTTGTGGTTAAAATAAAAATGAAGAATAAAATACTCTGGATACTAATCCATGCTGTGTCATTTGTTTAAACAGTTAAAAGGTCACTGGGTGTGTTACTCAAAATTCATTTTTGCTTAATGCTGTGCCTTTCTTATCCATGGAAATGTATTTCCTAGGTGAATTGTCCAGAATCTTTTCAATGCTAGAGCTGGAAGTCCAATTCCAGTGACTTAAATAAATTGCATGTTATCTATTGCTTTCTAATAGATTGCCCCAAAACAGACTTTCTTAAAAGAACACTTGTATGTTATCTCAGAGTTTCTGTGGGTGGAATACATGGGTGCAGCTTACCTGGGTCCTCTGCTTCGTAGTCTCTCACAAGGCTGTAATCAATGTGTCATCATAGTCTCTTCGGAAGGTTAAAGGGGTGAAGTATTCGTGTGTAGAGGGGAGTAAGTCTGGGTACAAATAAAATGATCAGAAAGAGGTTGGACTGGGATGAGCTGCCGGTCAGTGACAGTAAAATGGAAGGCAGAAACATGCAGGAGACGCCGCCGAGCGGAAGCACGCTCTTCCTACGGGCAGCCAAATCTCGTGGGATTTTGGGAATTCTGCAAGGGTGTCTGGGGGGTGGGGGGGCTGGGGAGGGCTGGGGAGGGCTGGGTGGGTGAAGGGGGCCAGAGCGTTCTGAGATGAGGAACACCTCTGGTTGCCAGGCACCCCCAATCCCAGACTTCTCCGTACAGGGACTGGCTGACGCCACCTTTAAGAGCAGGCCACTGAAGGCGGCATTCCAAGATCACTCAGTGGTTGATGGCAACATTTAGCTCCTTGGGCTGAATGCATCAGTTTTTCTCCCTTGCTGTCGCCTAGAGATTACCCTACTTTTACTCAATGCTTGACCTCACCCAAATAGCAGCTTGCTTCTCCAAAGCTTGCAAACCTAGATGATAATAGCGTGTTCCAGTAATGTAGCAGGGTGAAGAAGGGAGGGGCCCCTAAAGGAGAAGGCTGCCTAGAACAGCTGTAAGCAAGCAGGCAGGCACCTCCCTGATCTCCCCTGTTACAATAAATGCTAGGGGGAGCTGCCGGAGGTAGAAGGGAGATGTAACTCCTACCCAACTCCTGTCTCAGTCTATTGGCTGAGCGGCGCAGGCAGCATGAGCCTGGACCCTGTTTCCCTTTGGTAACAGTAAGACAAAAGTCACCGTTTTTTGTAACCTAAATATGGAATTGACACCCATTCCTTGTTTCTTGTTCTTTTCATTAGAAGGAAGTCACTGGTCCACACTCAAGGGGAAGGGATGGAACACAAAAATATAAATACCAGAAAATTGGATTATTGGTAGCTTCCTGAAGTTAGCTTGCTAAAATTGACTTTTTTAAGGGCCATTTAAAAAGTTGCCTATCGCTTCCTGGCCTTTTGGCTAAGATCAAGCGTAGTAAAAGTTGCCTGCCACACAGATTCGCTCACATAACTGAAAAGGTGAGAGGTAGCTTGTCTTCAGACAATTGGATCCTGAAACTCACAAGATGCCAACAAATACCAGTTTCTCTCCACCACCTTTGCTCTTGTTGGTTTCATTCTGTTCTCCTTTCATGGTAGCCCAGCATGGCTCCACGTTTTCATCCCACCAGCTTAGCAATGCAGTAGAAAGATTGTTTCTTTCCTATTAGTTCGATCATTATTTTGGGCTTACAATCACTGATCCCGTTTGGGTCACATGATTATTCTTAAACCAGTCATGTGACTCTTGTTGGTCATTTTGGCTCCTATGCTTTCTTGTGAAGCTAGAAGGAGTGAACATCTCCATCTGAACAGCATGGAGTGAAAGTGATACTGCCTCCACGAACACTAGGATGCTGGTCTTCAACAAAGGGGCAAAGTATTCTGAATATAAACAAAAGAAAACATGATTCAGACTGTTCTACTTTAACAGAATGTAAATCTATGGGGCATGAAAGGGATGGTGGCGTTTAGGGTTCTGCTGCTTAAAGATAGTTCAAGGATTCTGGCGATGCCATCATTGCCACACAGAAACAAATTAGACCCCTTTATGCCAAAGTGCCTATATCTGTTAGACACTGTGTTAGGTGTTTTACATATGTGGTCTCATGAATACCCTATAAAATTAGCATTGTTTCATTTTTATGCAGATGGAAATGTGTTTTGACATTTGGTTTTTAGTCAAAGCCCTACTGATTCCAAAAACTGTTCTCGTGCTATCATAATACCCGCAAGAATACAGCAATATTTTTATCCTGTTATATTTTGCATTTATAGGATTAAGAAACTAGTATTTATATTTTATTTGTATGTTTTGATTCAAAGTATGATTTAATGTCTTACATGGTTTATAGTTTTGTAACCAAATAGTTAATTGAAATAAACTTCTTACCTAAAATAGTTTGAGGCAATGAAGCATATGTATTAATATACCCTTAAAGAAGTTAAAAAAATTGGGACTAGAAATGGAAAAATAAAGAAAATGAACGAACAAAATTTTAAACCAATTCAATTGGATCTTACCAAATAATTTTTTCTTTTTCTTTTTTTTCCTGGTCACCTTTATATTTTGGGTGTACATACTGATATGATGAATATGGGGAAAATTTAGCAGAGAAAATATGCTTGTACCTGAAAGTACATAAGTAAGTAGCAGATATCCTATCCTCATCTATACAGTAGAGATAATAATAACCTGGATTGTGTAAAGAACAGAAATAATGTATGTAAAGCAGACTGTTTAACATGTAATCTGTACTCAGTAAGTTTTTCCTGCCATTATCCAAATGAATTACAATACTGACTGGCATAGACTCACAAAGTAACCAATTTACTAAAGGGAAGAATGTAAATGGGTCTATTTATTATTTTGGGGGTGTCTCTTGATCTGTTAGTTATTTCATAGAGATTTCTGAGTTTACCCATCATGTAATTGTTTGAATATTTTGTAATGTCTTGAAACCTATAGTGGAATTTAATATTTTGCTTGCTCAAGGGAATTCTTAAAAATTTGGGTCACGAAGGGAGGTGGAGCCAGTCACGCATATGAAAGGAGGAGGCACTGGCAATCTGCTTTTCTAGCTTTCCAAGGAGCTGGGATGGGCTTGGGGGGATTGCAAGTCAAACTTGAAGGAAGAGAGGCAGCTGTCCATGTGGAGATAAGGAATGAGCATTCCAGAAGTGGGAAGAGCCCGAGGGTGGAGGCTCTTGGTGTTTTTGAGGAACAGCAAGGAGGTCAGAGTGCCTGGGGCACTGTGACCAAGGGGCCAAGTAGCAGATTTGCAGACATGTGTTATACACATTATTCCAAGAACCATTTAAAATAGAAGAAATTGTGACCAAGAGGTTTGTGACTTGCCCAAGATTCCACAGTAAGTGGCAAAACCCAGAACTTAGAAGGTCCTCTTCTGATCCCAAATTCTGTGTTTCTATCAAGATGCTATTGCCTGTTTACTTCTAGATTGCCTTAACATTTTCTTTACTCTGAGGTATTTAGTGAAAGCTATTGGAAGTCAGGAACCACATCTTCTCAGGTTACCCTGGATGCAGCAAGGGTTCAAATAAACACTTCCTAAATACCTTTCAGTGAATTTTTCTAACAACAGACTCTTTTTTCCACTTTGTTATGATAGAATTCAGTGGGAATATTTTAGAGTAGATTTATCTGATTATCTAGCAGATCATCAAATATATTTTATATCTGCAATATATTATTTACTATAAAGCCATTTAAACATTTTACATGGAATTGAGAATTACTTATATATTCAAATATCCAACTAAGGAGACAAAGGTGAAAATCATTCTGAATTCATTCAAGCATGCTGTTATGCAGACACATATTAATATAAGCACACACATATGTATTACCCACTAAATGAGTGCTCAAATAAAAAACATTTTTTTAAATCCCTAATGAAGAATTAAATGGGCCTTTACTGATAGTATAGCATTATAATAGACAGGTGATTTAATATCTGTTATTTTTAAAATGTAATTATTAAATATTCATGACATAGTATACTTTATGAGACTTAAATACTTATACCAAAATCATATGGTGAAGATGAAATGCAGACAAAGAGTCTGGGTTCCCACAGCCACCGACCCTTAAATGACCTGCTAATAAATGCCAGATCCTCATCTTGTAAAACTCCTATGGGAGAATAATAAAGGATGAACATTTGGCCCAACATTTATTTTTACAAAACAAGCACCTTTAGCTTTCTTTTAGAAGAGTCATTTTCCTGCTCTATAAAAGTCCATGGACCTTTATGAAAACGTGTACTTCATGTCACACAGCTAAAGCCATAAATCTGGGCAGTTACACATGGAAATTCAGACATCCGGCCTAGACAATCTAAATGATTTAAATTAGAGTTGAAATTTACACTTACATTTCCTAGTTTCTAGTACATTTACCACCTAATTATATAATCCTTCATTTTTCTTGGATCATAGCTTTGGTCATGAAATTTTAGGGAATAAATTTATGTAGATTCAAAACAAAAATACAAGGAATATAATTAGTGTTGTGATTGGTAATTGCTATAGAGCAGAAATTCCCAAAATGTTTTATCTAGGCGGACTATAGAACAGATGAGTGTACTCATAGCACCGAAGAGAATAATGAGGTTGTGACTAATGCAAATATAAACTAAGATAAATATATCAAAGATATTCAGAAGTGAAGCACAATTAAGAGATCAGGAATAAGTGTGCCGAGAAGTAGCTACAAAACTCAGAGGGTTTGCTACTTTCACAGCTCTCCTTAAAGAAAAACAACTCGTGTGATTTTTGTGGTTAACAGGTGCTATGGCTCATGCCATGTAAGTCTACATCAATTTTGGCTATTACTCAGAGCAAGAATTTGTCCTGGAGTTAAAGGCCTAGCTCACATATTTAAACTTCTCTAAAGTGGTGTGATAGGAAAACATTGCTTCATAGATTAGCTTTATATTGGATAATAGCAAATCTATTCAATCACATTCTCACTGGGGAAAAAGGAGTACTAATTACATTTTAAAAGTCAAAGAATGTTTCCCTAGTTTTCAGACTCTCTGTGTGGTTTGCTATGAATCTTAGTATTGGAATCTCTAGGATACAGATGTGTATGGACAATGAGAAGCTCCCCAAGCTACTTCATTACTAACATCTTATGGATGAGGTTATCATAGCTACTCAGTGAGCGTCTCTTCATTGTAGGAGAAAAGGACCAGTTCTTAATTGCAAAAAGTGATAGATTAGGGGTTGGAGAAAAAGAGGGAGAAAAAGAGAGAGAAAAGGAGAGAGAGAGAAGGAGGAGGAGGAGGAGGAAAAGAAAAAGCAGAAGCAAAAGAAGAAAAGGAGGGGAGAAAAAGAGTGAGGGTTAGGGGAGAGGGAAGAGTGCAGAGAGAGAAAAAGAGAGGCAAAATGAAAGAGAAGTTACAAAAACAAAAATACTACCTAGTGGATTTTACCTAAAAAACTCACATTTACAAATCCCGGAAGAAAACTAACCTGAAGAAGACACAGCCAACATATCTAAATCAGCAATTGAAGGATAAATTCAAAGTAGAGAAAATAAAAAATTATAGAACTACAGAACTTTGAAATAAGTATAGTTTGGACCTTCAAAAAAATAAAGGAAGGTAAAATAACATAGGCAGGGATGATTAAAAAAAAAACGTCGGTAAGAAATAAAATCAAAAGAGAAATCTTAAATTAAAAAAAAAATCATGTATAGAATAAACTCTAAGATGGAGATGGCTATATATCCCCTGTAGTGGAAGGCTTAATGGCAGAGTGAGGAGTGCAGGCACAGCTGAGACAAATCTAGGTTTAAATGTAAGCTCTGTATTGTTAGCTGAATGACATTTTGCATATGGCATAACCTTTCTGTTTCCTGGTTATTTCATCTATAAAATGGAAATATAAATATTTTCTATCTCAACGTCTTTTACAAAAGCTATTAAATAAGTTAATTATTTTCAAATATTTGGAATCCTGGCTGGTATATACTAATTGCTCAGTAAATTTAACAATTATTATTTCTCTTCCACATATTTGAAATAGTTTATTGTAAAGTATTTTTTAAAAGGGAATGGAGGTGGAATAGAAACCATGTAAAAAGTGTAATTAGGTGAGAATATGCCCATAAAATAAATACACATTTTAAAGTCACTCACAAAAGAAATACAATATGAAATACTAAGTTTAACAGAAATTTGAGCTTCAAGTATCGTATTTTAATTAATTAAAGAATTTGAATGAGGCAGAGAAAACAGTAATTTCCCTGTTTATGTTAGAGAACATCAAGAGATACCATTTTAATTTGCAATATTTAGAGAAATAGAAGATTTATAAAAATTAAAAACATCAAGTAGTGCATATATTATAGAAAAGAATAGAAAGGACAAAGAACAAAGAATCATAGAAATATAGAAATCAAAAATCAAGATGTCAAGTGTAAAAATTGACATATTAATGTCCTAATGAATATGAAAACTAGTTAAATGATATGATGTACAATTAAAATCTCAAGTGTTGGACTAAAAACAATAGAATATTATGTACTATTTGAATTAGAAAACAAAAACTAAGTTATACACCTGTCTAAAAATAAAATAATGTTGAAGATTTATTAGGGAAATGAGAAAATTAAAGTGTAGCTTGATTGGTAACCAAAAAGCAAAAACAAGAAAGAGGGTAATTTTGTTTTGATAAAATATACAATCTACAATTAAGATAGAATCATTGCTTTTATGATCTATAGTATAATATATATATATATATATATATATACACACAGATTAATTAATTAATATACAGTTGTTGCAATAGACATTAATGACCTCATATTTTGATAAGTGATGGGCTAAAAAATGCCATAGAAACCTATGTAAACATAAATAAATTTTGGTATTTTATATAAGCATATATGGTTATACTAAGTATGAATTAAATAGGTTAATTTAGGTAATATGCTAACAGTGCCTGAGAGTGCCATATGATATAAATATGTAGGTATGCAAATTGTATAGCTTAGTATCCTATAAACAAAACAAATAATTTATTTGGCTTGTTTATAATGGTTAAACAGATGCTTTAAAAGTTTTTTTTCAATTTGTCTAAAAAGCAGTATTTTAGTATTTTCTGCTCATTCGTGTGATACAAATGACCTTTATAAGCAACAGCTAAACAACGAAGCAAATAACTTTTTGCTCATCTGAGCTTATGCTAATTGATTTCTGTTTAAAACCTATGAAATTTAAAATCACTTTTCTAAATAACTCTCAGATCAAAGCGATCAAAACTTCATTTGTAGAGTATTAAGGAAATATTAGCTATATCAAAAGACAGAGAAAATGTGGAAAGTTATCCAGTTCATATTATGAATCTAGCATATACTTGATATCAAAATCAGGAAAAAAAAATCCATCACAAGAAGAAACTAAAGAATAAACTTGCATATTAATATAGACACAAAATTATGAGTGGAATAGTATGAAACACTGGCAGAAATATTCACACAGACCAAGTAGGCTTTATCCCCAAAATGCAATTAATTTTTAGTTCTCTTATGTGTGATAACTGCATCAACAATAGAAGCCAAACAAGTCATATAAGAATTCTAATAGATGTTTCTTCAATAGAGAATTTTAATAGGTTAATAGAATTTTAATAGACATATCGCCTCTCTAATATTTCAGTTTTCTCATTTGTAACATGTGAATAATAATTTTACGTACTTAGAATTTTATTGGGAATTAAATAAGTTAATTTAGGTAATATGTTAATAGTGCCTCAGAGTGCCATGTAAATGTTAGCTGCTATTTTTAAGAACTATATCCCTTAAAATTTAGATAAAATGATACATAATAATGATAATATTATTATTATCTGTATACTACCTAACGCATACTATTATATTCATCAGCATATAATTTTTTTTATGCCTAGATCCAACATCATAATTTATTGTAAAACAGAGAGTTATTGTCATTGAAATGAATAAAAGTGTGACATGCATGTGATTACATTGTAGTATTTTTCATAATAATTTTGGCAAATATAACGTTATTTAAAACATTAATAATATATATAATGATTGGCTGAGGAAGACAGAATTACAATTCCTATATAATTTGCTTATATTTACTGAAAACTTTTAAACTTATCACACTTTATAGCTTGTAGAATTTGGTAAAATTGCAAGATACAAAATAAATACACAGCTGCTCTATATACAAAAAATAGAAGAAAATGTTTCCTAGAAGACTCCTTCTCATTAATGTAAGTAACATAAAATAGTGAAGAAAAAACCTAATGAGTTATATGGTAGGAGCATATGAAGGCAACTATTCATTTATATCTGCAGGTATTAAATGATTGAATAAGTGGAGAAATGTGTGTTTCTGGAAAGAAAGTTTGAATATTATAAAGAAAAAAAATTTTTTAAGTTAATTCATGTATTAGGGAAAAAAACAGGCAAAAATAAAAAGTAAAGAAATTACTGAGTATGGAACCACCCAATATCAATATCTTAGTGTAAATTCTTGTCTCCCTTCATGCATCTTTATTTAAAAAACAAAAACATATTATAAATGATACTGCCAAGTAGCATTTTTAGCTGCATAAGGTAAGATAAAAAATAAATATAACAATCACTTTTTTTTAACTTTCTTAAAATATTATAACAATAACTTGAACAAGGTGGAACTCTATTAGTTTAACTTATAAAAAATGAACAGAGAAAAGAAATTCAAGGTTAGTATTTAATATTTCAGTTATCTTTTATATTTTATCTTTATTGTCCTTTGTGGAGGGCTATCTTCACAGCCATTTCTCATCCTATCCAGCTATTACATATGTGTTTTAGGCTAGAAGATAAAGGGAAGGGTAAAAGTGCATTTTCCAGTCTAGAAATATATGAAAACAGCTTCAGCCTCTGTAATGAGTAAAGAAGTCCAAATTAGACATCGTGATACCATTAACCATATAGCAAGCTTACACGGTAAAAATTTAATATTCTTCATTTTTGAAGTGATATGTCCATTCTTTTAAACTGCAGATATATGGTTAAATTAACACTTTGTAGACTGCTGTTCAGCAACACATGTCAAGAAAGGAAAAATGTCAATATTCAGCAATTTCACTTTTAGGAATTTTTATGAAATAATCCAAAAAAATATTTTAATATGCTGATTTTCACTGGATTGTTTTTTATAATAGAAAAACTAGAAATTAAATTTATGCCTAGCAAAAAGGAGATTTATAAAATTTATCATGCAATAAGACAATGGAGTATTCTGTATTTATTAAGTATATATTAAGTATTCTGTTTTATATCAAAACCTCAATAGGGGGAAGCCGGGATGGCTCAGTGGGTTAAGCGCTCACTTTGCAGCACCAGGGACCGAGGATCGAATCCCAGCCTCGGCCAGTGCGGACCCATATGCTGAACTGGGGAGTTCCCCTAGTTCGGTTATCTCTCTGTCTCTGTATCTCTCTCTCTCCATCTCTCTCTGTCAAAAACCATAAAAACAAACAAACAAACAAAAAACCTCAATAGGTTTTGAGAAGTTTTCAATTCCTTGGAATTGCTTTCTGTAACAATTGTATGATAAAAGCAAGTAATAGGCTATAAATTTGTGATCATCTTGTAATATGTTGATGTACAAAATAATCAGTGAAGAATTATAAAATATTTTTAAGATATTCATCTCTGCTGGAATTCATTTTGATTATTTTCTTGTTTCTTTTGTAGTTTCTAAATTTTCTACATAATTACTATATATTTTGTATAATTTTGAAAATACATTTACAATTACAATAATTCATGTTCGTGCAATTTAAAAAGGCTTCATTGGCTCTATCATAATCCCCAAATAGCTTATTTAAGTAACAATTTACATATAATCCATTTTTGTGTGTTCTGAGACTTTGGAAATATATATTAAAATAAGAAATTTCCATGATAGATGTAAATAATATATTCACATTTGAGATTTTATTCAGAGCTGCATTAGAAACTTCTGGTTTGAGTAATGATTCGAAATTGGGGTAAACGAATCTAAGAAAATGGAAACTGCACTGTTAGTCTACTGGCAAGGCTGGTCAAATAGAAGACGTTAGCATACCCTTAGAGTGGAGGGAGGTAACAGTCTACAATCTGATCCATGGCAGCATGTGAGAAATTGATAGTACTCAGAAGGAACATCCAGGATGCTGGATTCTAGGCAAAGGGGTTCCCAGTATTTGAGAACTTCCTACTTCCAAGTACAGCATAGACACTCTTGAGCCAGCTATTAATTGTAAAGATACACTAGGACAATATGTTTATCAGTAGTGAATAGTATGAATAAATCCCCAAGGAATTTTAGGATCTCCTTGATGTTCTAATTTGGTATAGTAATTCATGAAGTTTGCATACCTAGGAGATTGGAAAAGAGCTGTAATCAGGACCAAATATGAATTTCATGCTATCTCTTTAATATAGGACTCTTGGTGTAACCACTCTACCACATACTATTGTGGACTTGAGTTTTTTAAAACTTTAGAAAGCACCATTTAGATACACTGCTCAACCATTAGAAGCAGCTCCACATACCCGTTCTCTGACTTGATATAGTAACCGTGCTCTCTCTGCCCTACATACTATGCTCCAATAAACATTACCTTCTTTTTGTTTCTTAAACATATGTTCACTTCACAAAAGGACCATTATAGTTGTTGTCCTTGCTATGTAGAATGCCTCACCAAATGTGTACATAACTCTACCTCCTCATCATCCAGCTTTGAGCTCCAATACCTTTCCACAGACATCTTTCCTGTCATTTAACTGGCATCACTACAATATTCTTTATGACATTTCCTTGTTTTAATGTCTTCAAAACTCTTACAGCTATCTGAAATTATCATATTTGCTTACTGATAATTTTTTGTTTCTCCCACACTATCATACAGGGTCATAAGAGAAAAACCATTATCCACAGAGCCCACTGTTTCATCCATAATACTAGAACAGTGCACAGCACTTAAGAGCTGTTCAGTAATTATTTGTTGAATGAAAGAATGAACAAATACATAAATTATAATTAGCTTAAAACTCAAGATTGTGTCGGGTTTTGGATACTGTGAAGGAAATCCCTCTCCCATCACATCTATAACCACTTTCTCTTAATATATGTAAATATTATATAAAATGCTTTTGTTTTATATTGTGATCACTTGATCTACAGGATGATTGCAGAGGATATAAGAGCTGGACACAGGGCTGGTTGTTAGAGCACTGTCAGTTTTCACCATTGTCACACTGTAGAAGAAGCCAACAGCAGCAAGAGGGATGAAAAAGTTTTTTGTTGGAATTTTTATAGATTTTGTTTATTATGCATGTGTATATGGATATGAGTTATTGCTCTTTATATTTCAATTTTCCTTCTAAAGTGCAAATTCCATGATACAAATCATAAACAGATTATTTGAATAAGTAATTCTGTTACGCCTTTTATCCATTAACTTGTATTACCCTTGGTAATCAATTTTGAAAGAAGTTGAAGTTGACATAGTTCTCAGATTGTCAACCATATGTTTACTAATTTATAAAGCACATAGTTTGAGACACCTTCTCTGGCCATATTATGTCTTCGATATATACTGTTGAATATTTAAAGGATGTAGATTAACAAAAAAATCTGGATGGGTTATTTATGTCACATATTCAATTATTTCTAATGTATGATACAAAAAAATTGTATTTCTTGCCTTACAGTTCACGATGCAAATGATTAAACATGATTAAAACAAGTAGTTAAACTTGAATACAAATACCAATATTTTTTTACCTTTTGGGATTGTTAAAACCAAAAGCAGAAAATAGTTTAATTTTTAATTTTGCTTTCATATAATATGTCCTGTACACAGTTTTAATATTAAGAAAAGTATTCATTTGAGACTAAGCTTTTTTCAACTTTTAATTCTAGGAGTTAACTTTTTCTTTAGTTCTTAAGCAACAGACATTATTTATTCTTTAGTATTAACTAAAATACTTATTACTTTAATTAATTTTAAATTAGTAGTTTATAGTAGAAAATATTTTGGTTCTTATTTCAACAAATACAACTATGAGTCCTTGTGATTAAAACATACCTTTGCACTTGTATTAATCAGTTCAATTTATATTATAATCTGTTTTGGCACATATTTAAAAAAATAAATAAATATGAGTAAATTAGGAATTCAAAATATCTTGAAGATTGCATGTGCTAATCTAAAATATATTCTTTAAAAAAAAAAAAAATTTGTTGCAAGAGAGAAGGGCTGCTTAATAACATTTCTGGTTCTGAAACCTGTTGGAAAATGAAGCTAAACCAAGAGAAAAAGCCCTTTGGGTGTTATGAATCCAGTTAAGCTTCATACATATGTTTGCTGACAGTTAGAAGAACGAACATTTCTCATCCCCCTTTGACTGCATTAAAAGGCATTGGAAAAGCTTGTGGGTTCAGGTTTCATGCTCTTTGCAACCGAATTCCTTTCCTTTTCATATTTTAAATTTGTAACATGTTCTATATAGTCCTTAAGTGAATATCCTGTTTTCAGGACTTCTAAAACTCCATTGCTTTGAACAGTGTGCCACATGGCAATACTACAAACATAAAGAGTCCAGCTGTTAAGATGGAAAATACCATATAAATCACTGTAAAAGCATCTTGTCTTACTATTTTGGAGAGCCTACTGAGTATTTTAAAGGAAAGGGATACTAACCTTAAGTCTCCAAAAAGCGCTGTCATGATTTTTGGATTTTTAATAATAATCTCAGATTGTTTCATGAAGGGAAGGTTTATAAAGCTTGTTCCCTGAGTAAAGAAATACTTTTTCCACTAAGTTTCTTAAGTGTGCTCTTGTCCCTGACCTTCCCAATGTAGTTCGTAAAATTAGAAACTGTACCATAATTAATTCTATTTAAATTAACATATTTTAAATAGAAAGTTCTTTGAAATAAAATTCTAGCTTTTTCCACCTCAGCCTTAAAAATAAACTGGAGCAAGTCTTCTGGATTGAAAATGTTTCTTTGAAGATGAATACCCTCAGCTAGAACTTCCTAGAATTTGGAGCATCCTGGAAAAATACTGAGGCAGGATAATACTGAGTACTCATGTTTTTGTTCTTGATGTTTTACATTTTTAAGTCAAGCCAATGTTTTACACATTGACAGAGACAACTATAGTGAGAGAAGAAGAAATCTAAATGCTATAAAAGAGAGGCCTGTATTTAGATTTTAGAGGCACATTAGGCTGATAAACAACATTGAATGCTGAATACACATTAGTTTCTTCTCCTGTTTTAGTCCACAATTCTAATGTGTGTAGCCCGTTAAGGTGGCCTCATTGTCTCAATTCAGTTGCTCTTCAGTTTCCATGGGGTTATAGAGTCACCAAGGTAGGCAATCTCCAGTAGTAAACAAAATCTCTACATCTAAAGACTATGTAAAATGCGAATTAATCCATGCTATTTTTTTCTGGATTTTTGTGAAATAAATTTTACTTTTTCTACTTCCAAATAAAGCCCTTAATAATTTTATTTTCTAATTAGGTTATTTCAAAGAACTGGGTTGAGCTCTCTCTTCCTGGGAAGAAGTTTTTTTCTTTCTTTTTTTTTTTCTATCTGGCTGGGAGGCAGTAGAGAACAGAATTATTATGGATTATTATTATATAGTTTGTGACAAACTATTAAACTTTTTTAAGTTTTCTCATCTATACAATGGTGAGGAGAATGACAATATTTTCTCATAGAGTTGTTATTAGAATTAAATAAATAAAATATTTTATTAAGAATTTGCCACAGTGCCTAGCACGTAAAAAGTGTTCAAGCAGGAATAAATGATGAACAAACCAACCACACTGGAATTTACAGTTATAGTTGATTACCTTTGTGCTTAATAGTAGCTTGGAATAATTTAGAACTATAGAATGTTAAAGATGAGAGGGCCTTAAAGACCATTTAGTGAACAATTTTATTTTGTAGATGAAGAGTTGAGATCTAACGTAAGGATTTGACTTTCCCAAGGCCACTTAATGGAAGTTCTAGAACAAGATCCTCCCATCTCCATTTTCTAAATTCTGTATTTTCCTATCACACCACATCCACATTCCTACTATCGGTTGCTCTACTCATTATTTTTCAATCAGTGAGGGTGTAACATATGCTTGGAAACATATCTGCTGTGAAGATTCTAGACAAGTTTGTTTTCTCATTGAACCTTTTTAGATATACCATGTTGGTTGAGTAAAAAAAGATGTGTGGAGCAAAGCATGAAGGAGATAGTTTCTGATGTTTCCATTATGTAGACATGACCATGATATATTTCAATAACCATCGTTTAAAAGAATGAACTCATTGAGCTTAATATTCAAACAATGTCATCTATTTATTTAATTCATAAGAATGAAACAGAGGAACGATCCGGATGTACATATTTGCAAAGTTATTTTGCAATGAAATGTAAAGACAGATAATATAATTCCTTTATGGGATCAGGTTAATGCTTATTGTGCCCAGAGCTTTCCCATCTGACAAAGAAGACCTTAGATTTATCAAATGTTAAACACATGGCTTTAACGGTTCGTATTAGGAACATTCCTGAGGGATTTGCACTAGTTATGAGGTTGTATTCACTTCACTTTATTACTTTCCTGTGGCTCTCCTCTTTCTCTTTGGGATCTGTTTCATGTGTCTGTGATTGCTTTGAAGAGTTTTCATTTCTGTCTCATGCTTAACACCTGCCATTGACTCCTGTATACGTTATGAGAAATGAATAGCATTCTTCCCCCTGAGTACCAGTCTTTATAAGGTAAATGTACCTGTGTTGATTTAGAGAAAAATTATATTCCACCCCACTTTTTGTACTGAAATGCTTGGATTTTACTTTGTGTTGTTGATAAATTTTTTGGAAACTTCGTATTTTACTTTTTATCTCCTTGATTATTCATTACATCATTGTGGAACAAGGTAAAATGACAGATAGTCTGTGATTTTGTTTTCAGACAAGTATATATGCCTGAGAACATTGAACATAGGAATAACTGGAGACCCTCGAAAATTCCTTCTTTTAAAGGACAATTTTATTCACAGTTATCTTTAAGGTTTTGCATTTTGTTATATGGTAATGAATATCGTGGAGCAATTTGAACTTGAGGAGAGCATTACACAATACTGCGTTATAAAAGGTTTATCTGGGACTGCGCTCAGGGCCCATTCATGAATGCTGGACTGGCCATCATAGAAGAGATCATCTTTACATTGTGGCTTGTTTCTGTCAGTGTATAGGTGGCAAGAACATGCATTTTGATTATAAATCTATCATCATTGATATAAATAACAGAAAAATATATTTGAGAATGTGCTAAAAGAATGAATCATTGTAAAACTTTCAGCCTGTATTTCTACGGTTCTATCTGTTCTTTTTCTGTTTTTATTAGACTTGAATGATTAAATAGAAATCAGATTCAAAGAAACAACATACTGTAGCATGAAAAACAACTTATATTCTTACTTTCTTAAATAAAATATTTATATTTTCCCTTCTGGCAGAGTTCTTCTTTCTCATGACTTTCAAACCCTTTCATAGTCGGTACCACTACCATACAACTTTTGTGGGTATTACAGTTACCATTGTACTATAAGCCTTCATGATGTAAGCCATTTTAATTTAGAAAGAACACAATTTGCTTAAACTAGTCAGAATTATGTTTTCATTTAAAACAGATCATTTAATAAATAAAAATAATGTTTTAAAGAGGCTTGAGTAGAAATTTTGGCAAGTAGCAAGTATGAGTTATAACAGTGATGATTATTTTCAAAAAATAATTGGAGGCTAGCGTTGCGATGTTCTACATATGATTCTCCTCCAAAATGAGTAAAATGAATTCATAGTTACATACAATCTTACTTGAAATGAACTTAGGCTTTATTCTTTTTTAATTTTTTTTTTATTTTTTAAGATTTATTTTTATTGTTTTTGACACAGAGACAGAGAGAGAGAGAGAGATACATAGAGAGAAGGGGGAGGGCCCAGAGCAGTCTCCATAGTTGCACACATTGGTTTTTCCACATATTTTCGTTCCACAGGTGGGCGAGGGGCTGCACAGGGCAGGGACTGGGCCAAGGTCTCACCGGGAGAGAACCGAACTTGGGGGCACTCCCCAGTTCAGCATATGGATCTGAACAGGCAGGAGCTAGGATTTGATTCTCAGTCCCCGGGGCTGCAAAGTGAGCGCTTAACCCACTGAGCCATCCTAGCTTCCCCAGGCTTTATTCTTTGAATGAAGAAAATCTGTGAGACTGGTTCTTTCTAAATAGTATGACCCTGGTTAGATATATTAGGACAGAGGAAAAAATCTGCTCTGTACTATCCTCATGTAACTTAAATATTATCTCCTGGCCACATCGCTGACTAAAATTGGTCACAGCTCTCACTTATTATTAATAGCATTCAGTATGACATGAAGGAAAAATTTAAGCTATTTAATCATTAGTCTTATTTCATTATAATCATATTTTCACTATTTCCATAAATGTTTTCCATTATTAAATGAATTCATTTGCCATTTCACCTATGAACCTTAGATAAATGGTGAGAATGTGGGGTTAAGGATTGACCAACATTTCTCTAGGAGATATAAACTCTTAGGAAAGCAGCAATACCTGGTTATAAATTACAATGGCATCAAGCTTTATTAAAAATGTGATCATTGGGGAAGCTGGGCTGGCTCAGAGGGTTAAGTGCTCACTTTGCAGTTCTGGGGACCGAGGATCGAAGCCTGGCCCCGGCCTGTGAGGACCCATATGCTGAACTGGGGTGTGCTTCCCATGCAGGAGGCCCTCAGTTCAGTTCTTGCCCCCAGTTCAGTTCTCGTCCCCCAGTTTGGCCCCTAACTCGAGGGGGCATGTCTCCCATATGGGAGGCCCCTAGCCCAGTTCCCACTCTGTGTGGTCCCTGTCCACCTGTGTGAAACAAAACCATGTAAAAAATGATGAAGTCGGGGAAGCTGGGATGGCTCAGTAGGTTAAGCACTCACTTTGCAGCCCCGGGGACCAAGGATCAAATTCTGGCCCCAGCCCGTGTGGACCCACGTGCTGAGCTGGGGATTGCCCTCAGTTCAGTTCTCACCGGGGTGAAGACCCCGGCCCAGTTCCTGCCTCTCACCTGTGGAATGAAACTATATGCAAAAACAAATGATGTGCAACTATGGAGATTGTTCTGGGCCCTCCCCCGCTTCTCTCTGTCTCTGTCTGTATCTCTCTCTCTCTCTCTCTGTCAAAAACAATAAAAATAAGTCTTTGAAAAAAAAAAAAAGAAAGAAAAATGATGAATTACAACTATGGAGACTGCTCTGAGCCCTCCCCCTTCTCTCTGTCTCTCTCTGTCTGTCATAAAACAATACATCTTTTTAAAAAATGTGGTCATGAGTAAATAGCATAATCATTTAAAATTTCAGTCATAAGTATAATTATGAAGCTTAAGTGAGATAATGTATGTGAAAATTCTTGTCAACAATTATATTAAGGGCTTTACTAATGCTATTGGTGCTGTTTTTGTTTCTCTTAATAAATTAACTTAATAAATTAATTAACTTAATAAATTAACTTAATAAATTAACTTAATAAATTAACTTAATAAATTAACTTAATCTTATACCTCATAACATTTTAAGAAAGTTTGCAAGTTTGTGTTGGGCCACATTCAAAGTCATCTGGGCCTCATGCAGCCTGTGGGCCACAGGTTAGAGAAGCTTGGTGTAGGTTAATCATAGAACAGATATTGTTAGAGAATTCACTATGTGCCAGGAGGTAGGACAGGTAAAATCCCCATTCTCAAAACCTAATTTAAGAAAGGGATATTGGACAGATAATGAATTTTTAGTTGGTGGTAAGTGTAGGAAATACATCAGAGAAGGTGATAGGACTGTGAGTAACTAAGTGGTATTTAGCATTGGCCCTTAGCTGTACAAAATCTAATGATATTCAAGATCAGAAAGCCTAGTGTGGCCACAACACAGTGAATAAAGGGAAATGTGGTACAAGATGAATTCAGAATGGTAGGCAGGAGTCAGATATATTGGTCCTATAGAAAAACAAACAAACAAACATTTATTTTCAGTGTTACAGAAAGTTATTTGAGGACTGTAAGCTAGAAAATAACATAAAATCAATCCATTCTGGTCTCAGGGTGAAGGATGGTAACTGGGGTCAAGGGAAAGAATATATGTGTCCCATGGTTCCTTGAAATGATCTGTGTCAAGTATATACAAGTAAGTACCTTTACTTCCATCTATCCCTTCCTATGAAAGACTAGAATGTTTTTCAGAATTCTTTGATACATATACCATGTTAATTACATTTCACATATATTTAATTTAGACATATTAAAAACTTTTCCCACAAAGAGTTAGAAATAGCTGGATTTTTCCCAGTATTAGATTCATACTGAAATGACAAAAATTTAAATATAAATTAGTGTTACATTCATGATATAACAGCTAATTATTTTCATTTTGGTATGGTAAAGTCATTGAACCTCTTTAATGGAACATGTTTTTGAATTGTTACACCATTTCTGATAGTACTATATAGCAGTAGGACCACAGGACAGGGCAATTTCATGCCGTTTTATGCAGCATTGTACTGGTGGGATGTGAGATCATTTCCTGAAATCCAGGAGTGTAATTTATCAGACCCTTTGTACAATTTTGCCTGATGTTATATGTTGTAGACGTATCTAAAGGACTTTGGAGGAAGTAAGGTATGATTTGTCTAACCCCAATTTGTTTTCACTTATTTTAATGAAAATGAGAATGAGAAGATATTTTGTCTAATCTGAAAGTGGCCTTCCACTTTACTCGATCTTATTTTCTTTTAAGAAATCTGTTTTTCTTTTAGGAATATTATTACAGACAACTCTTCAGTTTTATGAAAAGTTTCCAGTAACATTGTGGTTTCTTTCTTCTCTATTCTTTATTCATAGTAGTCATGATAAAGAATAAAACAGCTATAGTATTCAAGGTCCAGTAGGAATATATTTATTTCTAAAAAAAATTTCAAAGGACAGCATGAAGAAATTTTTATATAAAGTAGTCCCAAGTGATACTGATAGAAATTATTTTGATACCTTATATTTCAATGTATGCTGTAGAAAAACAAAAACAGACAAACAAAAAGCTGCAATGGAATTGCCTTTACATGCATCACAAAATATTACTTTGGCTTGTTCTGTTTATTACAATGGGATTTGTAATAAATTATAGGATTTGGTGCCACTGAAAACCAGGACTCATAATTAAGTGACATCTTTTTATTTTCTAGACCAACAGTCAAGGTCAGAAAATTTATTCTGTAAGCTTTTTTTAAAATATGGGTTATTAAAGAACATCCTTTTTTTCAGTCATTTATACAACTGTGTTCAGTCACAAAAGAAAAAGTAGGGTATCTGTTTTCTGTATGTGAGTTTACTTCAACAGAAGACTAAGATTTGGTGCATCGACTAGGTTCTTATCTAAAGAAGACACTAGATGCATAGTGTTTGCTATTTGCATGTAGAACTTAGTATAAGGATGCCTCATGCTGACATAGGTCACACAGACAGATGAAACTAGGATAGCTGGTGTGTTCTTTCACACTCCTATCTGGTGGCTGTCAGGCCTCACTCAGGGTTTTCAATGCCAGTAAAACTGATGCCAGTACAAACCTGTTCAGGGTCAGTGCAACCACCCCTTTTGCAAAAATGGCTCATGACTACCACTGCAGTGTGGCTATGTGATAGCACCGTTTAACATGCTGGAGGTATCTACAGAGTACCTCCAATATTCTCCTACAGACCACAAACAAGATAGAGACAACTGCATGGCTTGGGCCTGTATAAGGGCTCCCAATCACACAGGAATGGAGAGACTGTAGAGAATATTTGGCACAAATCTTACATATGACAAATGCCACTTGACGGGCAGATATAGTTGAAAAAGAACATACTTAAATTCTATGTGCACATGCACTTTTTGAACTATTTATTTATGTTAGGGGAATTCTAAATGGTTAGAAATGATGCTGAAATTGCATGAAGAAAATTATTAAGTGTGTCTAACAAAATTTTTAATTTTTAGATATTTTACATAAAATTTGAAAAAAATACAAACCCTCAGTAAAAATAGCAACCATCCACAATATCTATACTTAGGAAAACAACTATCTTACACATTTGTGACCAGTAGTTTCCATAAATGTGTAAATATGAATAGCTGTATAACATATATACAGTTCCAAATACAAAATTATATTCATTTATGCAATTTAAGAAACACTGAAAGAGGCAATTGTCTAAATACTAAATAAATATAAATTATTCTAATCCTCATAACACTTTTATAAAATAAGAATTATTATTATCTCCATTAAACACATTAACCTGATGAATGGATACATTTTGGTATAGCCATGCAATGAAATATTATTCAGCATAAAAAGGAATGAAGCACTGATACATGAAAGAAAGTGTTGAACCTTGAAACATTATGCTAAGTGAAAGATACTAGGCAAAAAAGTCACATATTATATGATTCCTTTTGTATGACATATCCTGAGGAGGCAGAATGAATGGGGAAGCAGATTAGTGATTATTAGGAGATGAGGGTAAGGGCAAATGGGGAATGGTAAGTCTATGAGTACACAGTATTTTTCTAAGGTGATGGAAGTTTTGAAACTAGAAAGTGGTGATGGTTGCAGAGCATTGTGAATGCACTTAAGGTCACTGAATTGCATACTTTAAATGGTTAGTTGTATGTTATATGAATTTCACCTTGATAAAAATAAAAAAGAAAACTGAAGCACGGAGAGGTTAAATAATTTGCTCAAGTTTACAATGCTAATAAATTGTATACACAGGATTTAAACTCAGGTAATCTATGTCTACGTACTATGTTCTCAAATACTATGAGTTACTGAAAATAGAATTGTATTTCTTGCTTTTAACTCGATGTGTTTGTAAATAATTTTCCTTAAGTAAATATTTCTAGCATTTTCATTTTTAAAATATAAAATTAATGTCACTAGCATACTTTGGCATGTAAAATCTGAGTTCTAATATGTAACTGCTTTATGTTCAGTCTATATTTCCTTGAGGATCTAGCATGATGACCTGAGGATAGAGGCCATCCTGCCCAGTATTGTGGCAACTCCTTACTTTGTGGGAGGAAGATAGAAACAGAAGGAAGAAAACCTGGCTTCACCTACTGCTCCTTTTCTGGTAGAAGAGCACTGCATGTTGAGTCCAGTGAAGCCAGAGTCTCTTACATATCAGGTAGAAGAGTTTGGGATACATTCTAGAGATCTGATCATTCCACAAAACTGGTTGTTCAGGTCAAATAAGACATTTCCTTCCAGAAAAAATGGGTATATCAAGAAATTAGAAAAATCCCTTTCTATTTCTCCATTGTCAGATACTGTGGTCCTAGCAGCAGGGCAGATCTGGCTATGGAGAGTGTAGGAGGTACCAGGACGAAAGGTTAATGAATTTCTTCAAATTATTTGGAGCTAAAAGGAGCGACCAGAAAATATTATTTAGTTAATAGAAGTAATTTTTGGCATAAATGTGTGCTATGTTGAAAAAATATATTTTATGCTATTGCAAGTAATGGGAATATATAATTGCATATAATATAATTTTTTTAAATAGGGGGAAAAAGGCAGGAAGAAAATTTTTATTTGTGCAGTTTCCAAAGAATACGTACTATTGTTAGTCATAATTATTCTTTGAGATATGACAGCAGTATTAATTTTCACCACCTTATACTTCTGCTTTTGAATCGTTCAATATTTGCACAAATAATATCATATTGCTTGTTGAATAGACAGAAATATTGAAAATTATTTACAAAAGAATAATTCCGATTCTACATTCCTCTAGGTTTTTGAACATTTAGAACAAATTTTAGTTTATTCAGGAATATATGAGGGCTGTCCAGAAAGTAGCCTTCATGTAACCATTCTCATTATATTGACAATGGCTGAATTTTTTCCTGACAGCCCTCATATGCTTATTATATGCCAGGCATTGTGCTATGCTTTAAGTGTTCATTGATGGAAAAACTAGACATGGCTTAATATTTAGCCAATTTATTAGCTGCAAAACAGATAGGACTTTCCTCTAATACTTCTCCCCAACACTTACCCATATCTTTCCCTACTTAATAATCCTCCCTTTCCTCCCCTTCTCCTCTTTTTTTCCTTTCTTTCTTTTTGAGAAACAACATACTTCCCCCTCTCCCCCAAAATGGACACAGAAAACCAGGGAAAGAGGGATACAATGAAGTTGAGAGAGAGGTGGGAGTCAGACTATGCATACTATGTTCTTCCCTTGGCCAAAGAAAGGATGATGGGGAAATACTGAAGGATTAAGCAGATTCAATTTATATTTTGCACAGGTAGTGGTAAGCCAGTAGAATAATGGGTTAGAGAGAGAGAAAAATTTGGAAGTAGGGAGACAGAAAGGAGACTATTATAATGGTCCAGGTAGTGGATGGTAGGATTCAGGGATGACAATGGAAATGGAGAGAACAGAACAGTTTGCAAGAAGTTTTCATGGTTTGGGGAAAGATGGAACAAGTTTTCCATAACTTTTCCTCTGACCTTAGGAATAGTACCTTCATAACATAACAAATTGACTCTGGGATAAAAGAAGTGAGGTAAAGATTGTTTCTTTTTTTTTTTCTTCCTGATATCTATTCTTCTGACTGTAGATACAGGTTATTTCTTTTTCTTTTTTAATATATTTTTATTTATTTATTTATTTATTTATTTAAGACAGAGAGAGATACAGAGACAGAGACAGAGAGAGAACTGAACTGGGGGAGCTCCCAGTTCAGCATATGGTTCTGCACAGACTGGGATTTGATCCCTGGTCCCCGGCGCTGCAAAGTGAATGCTTAACCCACTGAGCCATCCTGGCTTCCCTCAGGTTATTTCTTAAAGAGTTGTAGTGATAGAATGACAGTGTTATTGTTATTAAATTAAAGCATTATCCAAATATGTTACTTCCCTCTGCTTTTTCTAATATTCTAAGTCTAGCAATCAATAGGTTGAATTCTTATAGCTACATTATCCTTTTCTCTGTAGAAATATTTCTAGAAATTTAAAAAAACTACAAAATTTTCTCTTCTGCTGTTGAACTACAGATATATTTAGCATTTTCTACTCTTATAGGCCACAGGAATTAGGGCACCTAAGTTAAAAAAAAATGAGATGTTTACATAATTTCCACATATGTTTTTGGGTTTATTAATGCTTATGATAGTCTTGAAATGGTGGGTTTAACTGACAAAACAAACAAACAAATGAACAAACAAACCCCACTACTTTTGACCAATTAATAGTACATGTATCTAGCTATGATATTTAACTGTAAATCTTTTGTCAAAGCTATCTGATTGACAAAATATTCTGTTTTTATGGATTTCACTCAAGGTTTAATTTTATTTTTTTACCTTGATTTTACATTGGCACTGTAGAACACCCAACATCAAAACCAGAGGTCAGCAATCTATATTGGTTGAGTTGTACATAGTTACTATAAAAGTTTTAAAGCAATAAAGAAGTAAATGAATATATTTAGCTTTTCATATAAATAAATGATTAAATATATTGCTTTATCTGGAGCTGTCAATTTTTTCTTATTAGTTTTCTTTTTAGAACTCCCCATCCCCACCCTGCCAATAATATGATAATCTTTGCCTGCTTTTTTTTTTTTTTTTTTTTTTTTTTTTTTTTTTTTTTTTTTTTTTTTTTTTTTTTTTCACAAACTCTGGACTGTTTTACACTTGATACTCTTGACACTTCCCTCCTCATTCCAGCAGAGCAACAAAGGCAAACTTTGGAGACCACTTGATTTGCTACCTGAAATGAGCTGAGCTTTGGCAAAGCTTGAAGAAAATATGCTTTTTGCTCAAGATATTTCAGAATGCTGGAGGAATGAAATGGGCACATGTCAGCACCAAGACAGAAAGCAGGGGAGAATCCACTTTATGTGTATGTCTAGAAGACAGCTGCTACGGAAAAGAGGGCATTATAAAAATAAATAAATAAAAAAAAGCAAGAAAGACAAACCTTCAAAGTAAATGAAAAGAAACAGTTCTTCAAAATAAGGCAAGAAATTTGAAAAAGAACATATGAAAAGGGAAAAGTAAGTGGAGATTTTCCTGGAATGAAAGTACAAATCGAACTTTTAGAAATAAGAATGTGGCAAATCAGGAGGTACGGTAAGGTGTAGGTTGTGATAGGAATAAGGAACAGCAAGGACAAAAGTTGAAGAAAAACATTAATTTTTCTGGAAGTCAGAGGTTCCTGTGTTACAGAAAATGAGGAGATAAGTGGTCTGAGAGGGGATGGAGAGGATGTTGGTGGCAGATCATGTACAACAGAGATTCTCAAACTATTTGTGATGGACTGTACTTGTACATTAAAAAGAATTATATTTGTTCTGTTGTCTAAAATGGGTATGTATACTGAGCCACAAGCAACTCACCAACCATGTGATTTCTGGCTATACAAACTGGTCTATTTGCAACAAAACAAATGCACTGATCACATTTATACATGTCACAGCATTATCAAATGAGTATAAACATCTCTAAATGCTTACTCTTAATTTTTGCACTCATCATGTCACAGACTAGCAGCACATTTTATGTTGCACTTGAGTAAAGAGTTTTTGTTTTATTCTAGGTCCAGACACACAAGGGTTTTTGAAAGGTGGGTAAGACTACAGGATTTGTATTTTGAACCACAAACGACAGTGCATAACAAAATATTGGATCAGGGAGAAGTAGGGAGTATAGGAGACTATTGTAACAATGGTAGATATATTTTGGTGATAGTACCACACTGTTAATGGGTTGCATGTAAGAACTGAGAGTGAAGGAATAAACAAGAATAATTCAAGAATACTATTTGGAATAATGGGGAGGACATCCTATATTGAAATGGGTAAGACAGGAAGAATGGCTTGAGATGAACAAGGAGATGTTAGAATCAAGAGTTCTGTTTTGGCTATGCTAATCATAAATTTGTTGCAAAAGATTCAAATGGATGAAGAGTCTCATTTGTGTAAAAGATGATCTCTCTCCAGTTGAATTAAAACAAGGTGTCTTTGTCCCTGATCCCAGAATTCTGAGCAGTCATCTCAACAGTGATTTTGATGAACTAATAAAGTGGTCTGATAGTAATACTACTAACCAACAGTTAGGCCTCTGTACACAATTAGTGGTTACCTATGGGAAGTTAAGTTACTGGCCTTAAATAGAAAGAGTTCCCAATGTGTTCACACAATCTCAAAAATGCCCTGTTATAATTTTATGAATCAGGTTCATTTCAGTTTTGGATCTTAAAAATTTAGTTCTGTATTTGGAATTGTCTTACAATATAGACTTACAATTGGATTTAAATGGTGGAAATGGGTGGAAAACACCTTGTAAATTACCTTAGTTTATAGAAAAAGAATACTAGAAAAAAAGAGAGACCAGTCAGCAACTTCCTCAGAGTTCCTGAGAATAACCTTTGAATTCATATTAATTAGCTCAAAGGTACTGGAAATTTTGACCCCAGTAATTGCCCTGTTGAACTTCACTAAGACCACCCAGCAATTTAATTCTCTGATTGGCTGGTAAGAATACAACAAGCTATCTGAAGAATTTCACATGACAGCATTAACTCAATTCCTTCACCAAATCCCTGGCTGCATTTTAACCAATCTTTCTAAATATTATGTTTGCTGTTACCAAAATAAGATACACAATATCATGTCATTTGTTGCATTTGAGAATTCATTCTTACTCCTGATAGGGCTTCTCTTTATGAGTTAATTTGAATTTTGGTAACATGTAAAGTTCATCTTATAAATCTCTCTAGAATTACCTTTTCTCTCAGGCCACAGGTTTAAGCATAGTCCTCCACTTAAGCACACAATACAAATGGTATATCTAATGCCAAAGACAGTAGAAATAATGTCAAACTATGGCAACTGATTACTTTTATTTTTTAGTTTATATTACTCCAAGGGAAAGAATTTCTCTTATTCTCTCTAGTTTTTATTTCCTACAGAGGTTTTTACTGCATGAAGCAAAGGCTATTTGTTTTATTGGAAAAAGACCATTGAAAAACACAATTTACTCCATTGGCCATGGATTTTCTCAGAATGTTCAGTAGCAGAAACACATATCCTCAAGAGAATTACATTTAGTCATGGTCAAAAACCTTAAATATGACAAAGTCTTAATTTTGGACACTAAGAGTTGACAGAAGGCTAACTACTTTAACTTCAAAGACAATGACCATAGCCAGTATTAACTGTTGCTAAATACGTAAGACATATCCCTTGTCCCTAGTGAGTCATATCTGCCTGGCAGTGTCTTTCTCAGAGATGCTATTGTGAGCAATGTATTGAATTCTTTATTCTGATGTATCCTTGGGAACAGTTATAATGACAAGATTTTGATCAGGGCATCAGCTAGTAGCCTCAGTAGCTACTTGGTTCTAACGCCCATGGGTAAATCCACTTACCGTAACAACTGAGTAGTTTTTACTCTTATCCATGGAACAAATTCCTTCTAAATGTATATCGTGGACTCTTTATGTCTTTGAAAACACATACGAATATAAATTTTTCTCTCTGGGCAAGATTAGATTCTGCTGAGCTGGTATCTATAATCCAGGGTCTGCACAGCTATTATCCCTAATGTACCAAGTGGTAATAACTCAGTCAGCTCTGTCCTTTCTAAACCAATCTTCAAATCCACTCCATCAATTTCTTGTTGTGACTGTGGTTTGCTCCTAGTGCTTGCTAAAATTGCATGCTTTTCACTTTACCTAGGTCCCAAAGCAGTAGGTACTGTTCGTTAAATCTGGAGAGAGATTTAAAACATTGGTTATCAATATTCCACAGTTGTTACTGCTAAGAAATGAAAAATTTTTTTAATGTCAGGCTAGTTTTCCTCCAGCTCTCAACTGGCAAATTTTGAAGGAGTTGATATAGATCCCAGTGCTTTAGGGATTTGTCTCTCTTTCCCCAATTAGCATAGCACTATGTAACTAACACCCCAAGAATTCTACTTAATATTTACAATATGAAAGTGGGCTTTTTATTTTAAAATTGCATCATAGCTCTTTTAATTTTATGAATAACCTAGTCAGGAAACATTATAGAGATCAGGATAAGCTCTTACCTTTAAACTTTCTCTTACATGCATGTTCATTATTTCAATATTAGTGGTTAAGCACATATAGTGGGACAGACATGTGAAATTTTGAATCTACACCGTGTTCTGGGAATTAAAAAGATAAAAAAAAAAAAAAGACAAATGTCTAGACTTTCGTTAAGGGAAACTGGTATGTAAACAAAATAATTCCAAATCTGTGAGTTAACTGCTAAGAAAGAGATATGTAAGAAAGGTAGTGATTTCATTGTTGTTTGTTCTCCTGTTTTTTTGATTTTTTTAAATTTTTTTAATTTTTTAATTTTTTAAAGATTTATTTTATTGATTTTTGACAGAGAGAAACAGAGACAGAGAGAGACAGAAGAAGGGGGAGGGCCCAGAGCAGTCCCCATAGTTGACATTAGTTTTCCATATAGTTTTACTCCACAGGCGGGCACAGGGCTGCGCAGGGCAGGAACTGGGCCGGGAGCCTCCCACATAGGTCCTGGCAAGAGCTGAACTAGGGCACACCCCAATTCAGCATGTGGGTCTGCATGGGCTGGGGCAGGGATTCGATCCTCGGTCCTCAGGGCTTCAAAGCAAGCGTTTTACTTGCTGAGCCATCCAGCTTTCCCTGTTCTCCTGTTTTTAACAGGTGAAATAATCCATTTTATCTGAGGATCAAGAGAAGTTTCATTAGAGGAGATGTTTGACTTGGTTGTACCTTGAAGAATTTTGCCACGTGGAGGAAATGGAGAAAGACTTGAGACAAAGGGAAAGTCATTCGAAAAGGTACACAGTCAGGAGAAAGCTGTTGTTTTTTTCCTCTATGTTAGTAAAACTTCTCTTTCAGTATTTTTTTAATCTTTAGGATAACAAATGTCATTTAAAGGGTACATAGGTTGGGTGATAAACCTGATGGATATTGTTTCTGGGCTAAAAAAATTTTTTTAAATTACGATGAGTTTGAATTTTATGCTTGGATTATAACCTATTCTGAAGAGTATTCTTAGGCCCAGAAAACATATAAAATCGATATTTCTGAGGTAAGGATAGATTTTTTTTTGGTGGGGAGGGGCATGTTGATGTGCCACAACTTCTATTCATGCATAAGTTAAAAAAAAAAAAAAAAGAATGGTCTTACCTGTCCATAACAAACAATATTCACTCAGAAATTTCCCCAGCTATTGTTTTTAATAAGCAGGTATTTAGATAAATACCCATTCTCTGAGAAAATAATTAAATCATAGTCTGAACGCCATATTGATAAAAAATATTAAGACTGCTTTCTCCATGACGACAAAAGAAAACATGTAAAATGTGTATTCTTTTTCATATAACCTAGGTAGCTGAAGTGGTTGATGTGTGGAAACAATATGAACTGTTAAAAAAAAAAAGACAATAAACTTAAAATGGAGTCACTTGTGCTAAGCCTCACGTTAATAAGTGGAGACTTATATTGAACTGACTTGCAGTTTCAGCCTTTCAAAGGAATGTAATCTTAAACAGTCAATCTGGAATTTCCTAGCCAACACTAGTGAGGTAATCCATCTGATGGACCCCTTTAGTCCCCAAAAGGAAGGTGACCTTGCCTGAAATAATCTTTCCTTTAATTTATGATTTCCTTGTTTCATCTCCTTTCTACCTTTAAAAACCTTTTCTTTTCTTCAGCTCTTTGGAATATCCTTCTATTTGCAAGAGGGGGATGCTGCCCAGTTCATGGATCCTTGAATGCAACCAATTAGATCTTTAAATTTACTCAGTTGAATTTTGTTTTTTTAACAGCATATGTAAAAATAATTTTATTATTCATCCTAATGTCTACACCAATAATATAATTTTCACTGCATTGTTATAATTATATAGTCTTTTTGAAAATGCAATGTATTGAAAAATAAATATAATGTGATGAAAAATGCCTCAAATAAAGATTCTGGGCCTGTTCCCTGGTGATTATTCTTGAGATTTAGGTTCATGAAGAGGTACTTTACAATTGTAACATCAAAGCAGTAACTTCTAGTAGGCTCAGATTCGTGATGAGGTTAATTACTCAACAAAAATTGTCCTTTTCATGGGGAAGCCAGGATGGCTCAGTGGGTTGAGCGCTCACTTTGCAGCAGCGTCCCCGGCCTGTGGGGAACCATATGCTGAACTGGGGAGTTCCCCCAGTTCAGTTCTCTCTCTGTCTCTGTATCTCTCTTTCCCTGTCAATAAATAAATAAAACTTAAAAAAAAATTGTCCTTTTCCTGTTCACAACCTCAAATCTTCATATCTGTCCACAGCCTTTTTTTTTTTTGGTTTCTTCCATGTTGTTAAAACTGATTTTCTTTTACCTTCTCTATGACACAGATCAACAAGGGAATCAGTTCTATTAAAGGAGATCTTTAGAATGAAATCAACTGTGGAATGTTTTACAAATGTGGTTCAGTAAACTCCACATAATTTCAAAAGAAAATGATGCCTACAAGAGCATCTTAGGAATTAGAATAAAAAACACTGTTTCACTTAGACTCTTGCAAGAAGGACCTTTGGGAAAATAAGACTACTTTTAAATAGCATGATTGGAAAAAGAAATCTCTTACTGGGGTTCTAAAGAACAAAATTTGCATATTAATAGAAGATTAAAGTGCCCATCAAGTATTCTGAAGCAGTTACTTTCTCTTGTCTATTTTGTTCTTCACATAAACATCTTTTATAATAAAAAGAAACTTGTGCCTTTGCTATTTCAATGAGTTTCCAAGGTTTCGTATTACAATAGGACAGATTTTTAAAATGTCTAAAACCCTTGAATAAAGCTCTTTAGATTTTTATTTATTAACACAATGAAAGGGTTACTTTTAGAGAAAAAAAAATGAACACTATAGAAGGAAGAACTTATCAGAAAACGTTCTTTAAGGTCTCCACCCAAAAAAAAAAGCAAAAAAAAAAAAAGCACGCGCGAGCGAGCGAGCGAAAGAGAGAGAGAGAAGAAAAAGAAAAAAAATACATATATAATTAAAAACAGACAAACAAACCATAACTCCAAAACTCTTGTAGTGAATAATATGTAGTTCAAAAATAAGTTTTAGGTATAATGACAGCAAAAAGTTTAAAAAAAACGTAAAAGGAGATATTTATAGGTGGAAAAATCCTGTGGCGATTCTAACAGTTCTATTGTGTCAAAAATACTACATATTTCCCACATTAATTCCTGATAATGTTGTGGGGATACTCTTGTAATGAAAGATGTGTGTTTGTTGTTCCTCATAATGCTCCACACAATTGAAATGTCAGAAATACTTGAATAAAAAATATATTAATAGATTAGAATCAGCATAAAACCCATAATATAAGATAATTGGTATGTGTGCAAAGTTTTTGGCAGGGCACAAACAGGATTTGTTTAGTTAACAACCAAGGATGTGGGCAGTCAGAATAATATCACCTCCCATCCTCTTAAAAAAACCCATTTCTATTTTGGCTTTAGAGCTGCTTTCAAGTTGAAAGACCTGGGAGTATGAAGTCTGACAAAGAACAGTCATACTCAGTCACATGGAACACATTTTTTTTTCTCATTGATTTTAATATAAATGATTACTATTTTTCAGATATAGTCTCTAAGCTGGACAATTTATTTTGTAAAGAACAGTACCTTTCTGTCTCTTAAGGATGTGTGGGATATACGTGAATCCTATGTGGGTTAACTTTTCACACTCTCTGGGTTTTAAATGTGAAATAACCATTTCTATTATGATTAGGCTGATAGTCCCTTTCCATGAATGTGTTATATGCACTCTCAGCTTGAAAATGATACTTTTGACAATGGACTTCTGTGACCCTTTGTGGCCAGGCCTTCTTGCTCTCAGTTTCTAGGCTTCTCTAACCCCCATAACAAAGAAGTGCAGAAAAATGTGGGGACTACAGCTAAGAGAGCTTTGGGAAACTCATCTCACATGAAGTGCTCCTTTCTCTCACTTTGAAGATGCTTGCGAATCTTCCTTGCTCCCAGCCAGCTTCAGGGCATCAGGGCTTTCCACCCCGCCCTTCACCCCCCAGCAACTTGCTGCTACTTACTGCATATGGTCTGGGGACACTCTAAACAGCAGCTCTAAGTTTTGGTTGAACCTTAATGTCTCCAAATTTTATTTGTTTATTTATTTATTTATTTATTTATTTATTTATTTATTTATTTATTTATGTTTGTTTGTTTGTTTCTTTGCTCTTGTTTATCTAGTTTTAGGCCTTGGACTTTCCTATGCTGCATGTAATATTCCAGTATATTCTCTGGCTTTGTGCCTTATTTGTTTCTTCTATCCTTTTTTAAAGATTTATTTTTATTGTTTTTGACAGAGAGAGAGATACAGAGACAGAGACAGAGAGAAGGGGGAGGGCCCAGAGCAATCTCCATAGTTGCACATCATTCATTTTTCCACATAGTTTCATTCCATGGGTGAGAGTGGGGCTGCACAGGGCAGGAACTGGGCCAGGGTCTTCACCCCGGTGAGAACTGAACTGGGGGCACTCCCCAGTTCAGCATATGGGTCCACAGGGACAAGGGCCGGGATTTAGTCCTCGGTCCTCAGGGCTGCAAAGTGAGTGCTTAACCCACTGAGCCATCCTGGCTTCCCATCTTCTATCCCTTTTTGATGCAAAGTGTTTCCAACTAGGAGTATGCTGCTTAAAAGGTAAAATAAAATGAACACACCAAGAGAAAGAAGATTTCTACAGCAACGTTTCTTCCCATCTCTTTCATCCGCACCATGAGCTATGCTGAGATAACAACATAGCAGAAGCAGTATCAGTATTTTTAAACAAACCTTTCTACAACAAATGTATTTCTGGCTAAGAATTTTGAAGAATTTCAGAAACCATTGTAAAGCCATATTGGGAAGGAAATCTAGCCAGTGAAGTCAGATGGAAAGAAAACAAAAACACAACAGAAGTGACCCTAACTCAGTTGTTCGGTGGCAAATTTTTCTGTTAATATATTTATAAATTTTATTTTGATAAAAATTCCCCATTATTTATGAATGGATGAATTATATAAAAGGTCAAGAAATATTAGTAACTCTAATTGTTGAGAATGATTTTTTTTTAAAAGAAAAATGTGACTATAAGTCTAACATAATTGTTAGGGCAAACATCTTAAATGACCTCTCAGATACCAAGACCATTGCATTTGGTTTGCATCTTATTTGGATTAAACTCTGTTGACTACTGACATGCACTTGCAATTCCCTTCTTTTCCATTGAAGACATTTTTTTCTGGTACTTTTTCTCTTTCTGATAGCTCCATATTTTTCTTTATTTTACATTTATGAGCACTAAGAGAATGACTACTACTAATTTAGCTACTGTACATCGAGCACTTCTTGCCATATTGAAACATTCTAGAATTTTATGAAGCAGTTATTATTATTATATTTTTTAAATGAGTAAATTCCATTACAGAGAATTTGAATAATTTACCAAAAGCCAGAAGGATGACAGACTTGCATCCAGATGTCTGATTCCCAAGTTCACCTTCCTGACCAATATGCAGTGATACCCCACCTACCACATCAACTACAGCTTACTTGTTGAGGTTCTCTGAGACTCTCTTATAAGCTTTCTTATTTCCTTACATTACACTATCCCTATGCAATTTCATATATTTGGTGATTTTTATCTCTCCTCAATTATGTTGCTGGTTTTCAAATCTAACATTCTATCATACTTATCTGTACTCTGTATGAGTTTTTCTATTGGACATATCCAGTTAGATGTTCCAAAAAACTAAAATAAAACCCAGGAGTTTAAAATTTTTTCTTTAGAATCTGTTTGTAAGAATCTCCCAATTGAAAACAAACAAAACAAAACTATAATATTTACTGAATCTAATTTCTCCATTTCCCCTTTACATTACCTTCAGTCCGATAGATTTCTAAATCCTGTAAATTCTCCTTAACATTTCCCACTATAATCCAGCTTTTGTTTCCAATGCTATATCCCTGTTTCTGGATTTCTTAATATTTTTACTGCTACAATAGGAAGTAATGTGTGATCACTTCAGAAAATCGGAAAATTTAAAAATTAAAGAGAAGAAATCTAAAATTATATATAATCTTGTATGCACAGAAAACTACTATGCGTATTCACACATAATGACATTTTTTTCTACTATATCTAGTATCTGCTTGGGATTTCTTTATGAGGTTGTTATTCAATTTAACCAGTCTTCTATTGTGAGATAGATAAAATGTTCATGAATCTTTATGCACTTAGAGTGCACAACTCATTGACTTTTTAGAATACATTCCCAAAATGATTAGCTTGTTTATACAGTGTTTTTAAAAAATAAAATATTTTCCTATATAAAAGCAATATACGTTGGTTTTGGATAAGTCAGAAAATACATATAAGTGAAAAAAAGAAAATACAATTCTTATATAATCCAAGAAAATGTATATTTGTTACCACTTTGTACATATAGTTTTACAAACTTTATATTTTTGTATATATGAAAAATTAAATAATTCTGTATATATTGGTTTTTATAATGAGTTTTTAGCTTCTATATATGTTTATTTAAAATATTAGTTTATATTATGATTCTTAATGGCTAAAGGGTAAACAATTGTGTGGCTATAATCTATTCTTTAATAAATTCCCTGTTGTTGAATGTTAAGGATGCTTGCAAATTTGAATTGCTATATTAACATATTTTTAAAGATTTGTTTTATTGTTTTTGACAAAGACATAGAGAGACAGAGATAGAGAGAGACAGAGAGAAGTGGGACAGCCCACAGCAGTCACCATAGTTGTATGTCATAAGCTTTCAACATGGTCTTGTTCCACACAGGTGGGTGGGGCTGTGCACCGTGGGTATAATGAACATTTTTAATACCTAGATTTTGAAGATAAATTTGTATTCACCCTCTGCATTATTTCTTTTCTTTTTATTTATTTATTTTTTTAAAAGATTTATTTTATTGTTTGTGAGAAGGTGAGAGAGAGAAAGAGAGAGAGGGGGGAAGGGGGGAAGATCCAGAGCAGTCTCCCTAGTTGTATATCATTAGTTGTGACATAGTTTCATTCCATACAGGTGATTGTGGGACCATGTGGGATGGGAAGAGAACTGAGGGCCTCCTGAATGGGAAGTAAGAACCTTCCTTGCCGTGCCATCCAGGTAGTTTACAGTTGCACCACTGTTTAGCATATAGGTTTTGCAAGGGCCAGGGCAAGGATTCGAGCCCTAGACCTCACAATTGCAAGGCAAGTGCTGAGCTATCCCAAGAATTCTCTGTATTATTTCTTTAATATGGTTTCTACAATTGGAATCAGTGAGTCAAAAGTAAGACTTTTTATAAATATTCTCAACTGTACCTCCATTTTTTAAATAATTTATTTTAGCAATATGAGGGGTTATTTTTCTGCTACCACAGCAAAATTGATCCCTTTCTTTCACTTATTATTTTTAAATCAAACATATAGAAAATGGCTCAGTAATTTTGAATTTGAATAAATTTCTTACTAATTAGATGAAATGTTTTGCACATATTTTTCTTTTGTTCTAATGTGTTGTGTTCAACTTTTAGAAATTGTATTTGAAAGTGATCTTTAAATATTAAATAAGTGCTGTTTAAAATATTATTTTCCAAGTTTGTCTTGATAGAGTTCAGTACTGTGAAATTGGTACCTCGGCATATACAATATTTAAAGCTGAAGGAGTTTGAGAAAATGGCAGAAACAGGAAGGTCACTTCGCCCCTTCTCCCCTGAAGCAGTTTATAAAACTCTGAAGTAAAGCGTGCCTTCTCTGTGGAAGCAACTATTAAGAAATTGCA
>PVKE010012809.1:0-37635 GCA_004027555.1 Craseonycteris thonglongyai
TAAAAAACATCTTGAGTCTTTTTGGCCTTGAACTGACTTTTCTGTTTGTTCACCTTCTCATGCACTTTCTTTCAAATCCCTTGAAATCAATGTTTTTTTGTTTATTTTTAATTGCTTTTGACACACACAGAGAGAATGAGAGAGAGAGAGAGAGAGAGAGAGAGAGAGAGAGATACAGAGACAGAGAGAGAACTGAACTTGGGGAACTCCCCAGTTCAGCACATAGTTCCGCACGGGCCGGGGCTGGGATTTGATCCTCGGTCCCCGGCGCTACAAAGTGAGCGCTTAACCCACTGAGCCATCCCGGCTTCCCCCGCCCCACCCCTTTTTTTAAGAATATGTATACCACATACATTCTGACTATATGGTTCAGGACCTGGGTCTGGGAGACAGAAAGGGTCAAGCTCTTTTTATGGGGTGGAAGCAGAGAAACCAAACCTAAGGTCTGGAACAAAGGTGGGGTCAGAAGGAGTGGGGACAGTCCTCAAATCCAGTGGAAAGTCAGCAGAGAACAGAAAACTCTTCTAGGGTCTGTGACTGGGGTGAAGAAGAGAACAAAGCTGGTTCTGGCAGAATCTCATCCCTGGGGCACTGATATATAGAGCTAGGCATACTGTTTGAGAGGGTCTTTGGCTCATCTGTAAGTGTGGAGGAAGCCACAGACATGCCAAATTTCTGTATAATTACAAAAACCAAGTAAGTGGCCCTTTCTCATCTTCCTTGGTTTTTGACATTTAGTAAATATCCTCACTTTAGACTTCCATGTTACTGCTTCTCTCCTCTTGTCACATGATGGGTGAAGGAAGTTACAAGCATACTGGTACCTCAGCAGTTTAAGTTAGTAGAAAACCAGAAGAAGACTAACCCCTCAGGTAGAACTGAGTTTGTAGGAACCTGCAAAGTCTACTGAAGAAGGTTGCCTGCACTTGAATAATCAAAGGACACACTGGGCATGGGAAACTGAGACCTACCTTCGCTGGGCATTTGAAGTATAGCTAATGATGAATCTGTAGACCAGGCCATGGATTAAGTCTTGAGTAGAACTAGTAGAGAAGACCAAAAAGAAGTGATCAGTGAAGTAGAATGAAAACCCAGAGGAAGAATGTCCTAGAGCCAAGTGAAAAAAAATGTTTCAATGATCAGTTGAGTGAAAGTAAAATGAGGACTGAATATTGGTCATTGTGGATCTTGACGAGAGCAGTTTTAGTAGAGTGGTCAAGGTAAAAGCTTGGCTGAAATGAATTCAAGAGAGAATGGAAGGAGAAGAATTGGACACAGTATGTATGCTGAACTCTTTCATGGAGTTTAGCTGTAATGAGAAGGAAAGAAATAGAGCAGTGGCTAAAAGGGTAAGTAGAGTAATGAGAAGGTTTTTAAAAACAAGAGTGTGATGGAGTGCTGATGGGAAAAATCTAGGAATCAGAAAAACTGATGATATAGGATAGAGAGCAATTGTTGGAGTGGTGAATTAGAGTAGGTGAGAAGATATAGGATCTACTGTGCATGTGGTGGGATTAAACTTGGTTAGGTGCACCGGTAGTTCCTCTGTTGTAATGGGAGAGAATGCAGAATGTACGCACATAGGTGCAGAAGCAAGTAGATGTGATGGGATCTTTTGAGGTTCTCGTCTGACTCCTGTTTTTCTACTAAATGGGAAGCAAAGTCATTGACTAAGCATGAGGACAAAAGAAGAAAAGTTGGAGATTTGAAGAGTGGTAAAAAAGTAAGAAATAGTTGCTTGGAAGGGTGGAAGAGAGAATGGACAGGAGAAATCCAATATAATTTATGGGCACCAGTGACTGTCATGGTATCATAGTACTTGTGCTCAAGTAATCCTTATTTTACTTAATAAAGCGCAAGCGTAGTGACACTGGCAATTAAGATGTGCTGAAGAGAAGCTGTAAAGTGCTTCTTTTAAGTGAAAAGGTGAGTACAGAACAATAAGGTATTTTAAGAGAGAGTTTGAGAGTCAGAGACTATATTCATATAACTTTTATACCAGTATATTGTTATAATTGTTCTATTTTATTAATAGTTGTTAATCTCTTACTGTGCCTAGTTAATAAATTAAACTTTATCATAGGTGTGCAGGTGTAGAAAAAGAGTTGTATATATAGAGTTCAGTACCATATGTGATTTCAGGCATCCACTGGGAGTCTTGGAACATATCCCCGTGGATAAGGGGGGACTACTGTACTGTCTCTCTTAGTCAGGATTAGCTCAGACAATGGCAGAAAATAGGTAGTGAGCAAAGCCTCCACTGCTGAGAAGGGTTGGAGCAGCTAGCATGCACTTACATCCGCTCCTAACAGGAGGCTACCTCCAGACTCTTCCTGGTTCCTCTGCTCGACCCCATCCATATTCCTTCTCTCACACTCACTGCTTCCAACTTTTGCTCTCTTGTCTCTCCCTCGTCCCACTTCTCTATCTATGTACATGTTCAACTCTCCCATTCCAAACAATAAAAGTCCCTGTAAGCCCCTCAAGCTATTGCTTTCACATGTGCCTTCCTGGTCCCATTGAGAGTTGTCCCATGGGCAAGGCTTACTTTTTTGTTCACCCCACCCCCATCTTCATTTTCACAAAGGCAAAAAATCTGGCTGTTTTGGTATACATCTCTTTTGGGTGATAGGCCCAACTCCTTTAGTACTTGAGCTGCCCATGATGGCTAAGGATGACTTTAGCCTTTCTGTAACTTTTATCAGCCTCCCAAAACTACCCCAGTTACACACACAATCAGATACAAAGAGTGAGTTTGCTGCACCATAAAGTTGTAGGACAAATTTCTTAGAGAAAGCATTTTTTTAAATTGTTTTTGACAGAGAGAGAGAGAGAGAGAGAGAGAGAGAGAGAGAGAGAGAGAGAGAGAGAGAGAGAGAGAGATACAGAGACAGAGAGAGAACTGAACTAGGGGCACTCCCCAGTTCAGCACATGGGTCCGCACTGGCCAGGGCCGGGATTCGATCCTGGGTCCCCAGCGCTGCAAAGTGAGCGCTTAACCCACTGAGCCATCCCGGCTTCCCAGGAGAAATTTCTTTGTCTTACAACCAGATTGTATCCCTAAATTTTTAGGGAGAATGTTAGGAGTTGCTACTAACCTGTGGCTTAGCAATGTCCCCTCAGGCCCACATGGAGGCTGAGACTTTTGAATCTCTAGATCTTGGATGTGCTGTACAGGTCCCAGGGACTAGGGTTCACAGCACATTTGATGAGGCCACTGGCAACATCACACTGACTGCATCTCCTATAGCAAGTGTTCCTAACCTTTTCTCATGATAAGAATTACCTGGATGTTTATTAAAAAACAAACAAATCGGATGCCTCTCCTATAATTCAGGTTCAGTAAATTTGGGGATGGGGCTCAGAAATCTTGTTTATAATAAATATTCTAAGTGAGATTTTGAGAAAGTCCTATAGCATTTTGTACAGTATCTGACAATACAACTCGATATTTGCTGACTGGGATTTAATTAGTTTACTTCCATTATGTTATTTTGATTTATAGTGTCCTGTGCTTCTTTATTTTCAGTGAACCTCATTTGTCTGTTTTAGAGGGTTTTATACCACAATGACTTTTTAAAGCATGCTAGTCCTGCAAATTGTATCTACTTGGGCATTGAATATTGGAATTCACTATTCATTTTTGTGGTAGATTTTACCTGTAGGTTTCTGTTGGCTACACTCAAAGTCTTTACCATTATCTGTAAGAGTACTTAACCTTGCTGGGTAAACTTTATTCATTGATGTAAATAGAATATTTCATAATTTACAGATTATGAACTATGTTTGCAATTTACCCTAGAAGCATATGCTTTATTAAAGTTGTAATATTAGATTTAACTGCCTAAGTCATTTTATGAAGCTATTGTAACATTAATATCCAAACCTAACAAAATACTAAAACTCAAACACCATTGGCTAATTTCTTCTAAACACACAGAAGCAGAATTCCTAATTAAAATACTAGCAAATTGAATATAGCATTATATTAAAATAACAACATGTAACTAACCAATGACTTCCAGAAATTCAGAGATGATTTGATAAGAGAAAGCATGTCCATGGAATTAAGCATATTAATAGTTGAAAGTAGAAAAACAATCAGTTGTTGAAAAAGATTTAAAAAAATCAAGATTTACTTTTTAAAAAAACTTTTACTAATCTTGAAGTAGAAAGCTACTTCCATATCAACATAATGGAATGCTTATTTCAAACTAGTAGTTTATATCGTATTTAATGACTACCACATGATATGTCCTATTCTAAATCAGTCATAAAGAAAGATCCTCACTCATACCTCTCCTATTTAATATTCTTCTGGAAAGTTTAACCAACGCCATTTGATTTGAAATAGAAATAAGAAGCATAGGTCAGATTATTCTTCGATGGTGATTTGATTACTGACTCCCAGGAATCAATCAAAAATTTTTTTTAAATTTAATTTATTGGGGTGACATTGGTTATTAAAATTACATAGGTTCCAGTGTACAATTGTACCAATTCTATAATACATCATCTATGTTGCGTTGTGTGCTTACCACCTAGAGTTTTTTCCCCCATCAACCTATATTTGATTCCCTCTTCCCCACCCCCCACACACATCTCTTTCCCCTCCCCCTCTGGTAACCACTAAGCTTTTGTCTGTGTCCATGAGTTTCTTTTTCTGTTTTGATTGTTCATTTATTCTGTTCTTTAGATTCAATATATAATTGAGATTATATGTTAGTTAAAAATCATTAAATCATCAAAAATCTATAGTTTTTCTATAAATTGATAACTAGATAGAAACTATATTGTAAGGATTTCAATTGCAAAAGTAAAACAAATATAAAATACTCAGTGAAAATCATAATAAGAAATGTATAAAGCTCATGTAAACCCTGTGAAAGAAAAAATTAATTTGAAATATGGAAAATTATATTACAAGTTTTGATCAGAAGACTCAATATTAGAATGTCAATTAACCTCAAATTAACTTACAGATTTGATGCAGTTTTCCTGAAATATTATTGTACCTTTGGAGAAGAATAAGACTAACGTACTTATTAAAAATTCATATGGAAAAATAAATGAACACAGGTATCCAAGAAAATTTTGAGAGAGAACGTGTGTGTGTGATTTTGATATGAAAGCATATTTTAGAGTTATAAAACAATAGGGTGCTGATGAAACAGAGAGAGCACATGGCCAGAACAGGAAAGTTAGAACAGATTCAAGTCAGGTCAATAACACAACATAATAGTGATATTTCAAATTGGTGGGGGGAAAAAGAAGTGATTTGCAGAAGGTGCTTTATGAGGTCTTACAGGATGATGCAAAAAAGTCCTGTCCTCTATCCTCTTTTCCTCACCTCTAGTTCAACTAACACAGCTCCATGTTTTTTTTGTAGTACATACAGAGGATTCTGATGTAAGATTTTGTTTGTAAAAGCTGCCCACTGTTTTAAAAAGAAGTTTTCAAAACCACAGAAATAGAAGGTATTTGATCAACTGTTCAGTTATATGAGAAGACATAAAGTTAGAATTTTATAATACCAACATAAATTCCAGGTGAATTATGGACTAAATGTAAAAATGAACTAATTAAATACATTAAAGAAGAGAGCATAGATAAGTATTATATAATCCTGGGATTGGAAAAAGATTTTCTAAGTATTAAAAGTAAAACATTGTGAAAGAAAATACTGATAGTTTTATCTAAAAATGAAAAAATAAATCTGTATGTCAAAAAGCACCAGGAAGATATTACAACTCAAGTGGTAAACTGACCAAAAACATCTGTAATATATAATTTTAAATGGCTTCATTGTCTAGAAAAGGTGCTCATATAAATAAGAAAAATGAACAGTTCGGTAGAAAAATGGATAGGCAATTTTCAAAATAAGAAATTCACGTGGTCAATAAGTATAAAGAAATAGCATGACTAGTAATTGGAAAAAGAAAAATATGAAATGATACCATTTTCTTTTTATTAATTTGGCAATAATTAGAAGTAATGAAGCCAGAGTTACCAGTGACACTAAGAAATAAACTCTCATTTATGTTAATGGGGGGGGGGTTGTCAAATATAAATTGGTGCAACCATTTGGAAAGCAATTCAGCAACACATAGCAAAAGGTTTAAAATTGTATATCCTTTACTATAGCTATGTTACTTTTATGAATATAACTTAAGAAAAGAGCTATAGTTGTGCTGCAAAGACATATGTTAAAGGAAATTTATTAAAGCACTGTGCACAGTAAGAAAAAATTGAAAACAAACTAATATATATCTAACAATAGGGGATTAGTAAAATGAGTCATAGTATATTCTTATAACAAAATACTTTAAAATCAATAAAAATAATGCTGTAAAAAAGACACAGGGGAAGCCGGGATGGCTCAGTGGGTTGGGTGCTCACTTTGCAGCGCTGGGGACCGAGGATCGAATCCCGGCCCTGGCCCGTGCGGACCCACATGCTGAACTGGGAGCTCCCCTAGTTCAGTTCTCTCTCTGTCTCTGTATCTCTCTCTCTCTCTCTCCTCTGTCAAAATAAATAAATAAATAAATAAAATATATTAAAAAAATAAATAAATAAACTTGCTGTCCAAGTCCTATGATGTCACCAGATACACCATAGACCCAGGCCTGACCCAGTGCAAAGGGAGGTCTACTTCTAAAAAAAAAAAAAGACACAAAAATTCTCACAATCTGTTTAAAGAAAAACAGCAGTTTATAAAAATATTAAGTATACTATGATTTTTTTCCAGTTAAAAAATGCATGTATATGCCTAGAAAAAAAAATATATTCAGATTTTCATTTGGTCTGATTTTGAATTTTAAGCTTTTGGGTGTTTCTTTTTTATTCTTTTTGGTATTTTTTAAAAATGATTTTCAAAATTTCTACTGTAAACATTTAGTATAGTATTAATCATAACAAGCAATTTTGGGAATTGCTGACACTTGCTAATTTTTAACTTTTAATTAATCCCATGGTGATTTTGGATTGAAATGCAGTCTCTAATCTTATTTCTTTATTTTGCTGTGCTTTGTTTTTACTATCTTCATTTTCTTCATAAAGGGTAGATGGCTTTTTAATTTGCTAAGACAAATATGGAGCAAATCATTTATGTCTGTGTTTACAACTTTGCATTTTGTATGCTTTTGGGAAAATAAAAACTGTTTTTATTCTTTTTATTAGCTCTATAATTACTTTCTGTGGTATTCTGCCATGATCGCAGAAAACTAGAAAATGTAATTAAAAAATTCTCAAGCATGGCAGGAGTTTTTGCTGGAAAAGACAACTTTAAATATGAAGCCCAATGATGAAGAGAAACTAGGGCTTGACATTGAAGGAGAGGGAATAAAACAGCAAATCATTTCCAATCTATGGTGATTATAGTAAAAAATATTTACCTTTTCATCATGACCTTATTACTTGATGTGGCTAGTACATCGATGATTTCCTTAATATTTCCCCTTTGGATAGTTAAGTTTTTCTCCTTTTATTCTGCAAAATCTACCTGTTGCCCCATATCAGGGAATCCCAAAGACATGATTGAAAAATGCTATGCAATTTGGGGATTTAATCTCAGCAGGACAGGGACTAGAGTTAGGACCCTGTCCTTCCCAGTGGCTACCTACAACTGAGGCGCTGTATGACTTACGCATGCTCAGATCCCTGTGTGTCCAAGTTTCTCTACTTTAACCTTGTCTAGTCAACATGAATGAATTTCTTCTTGGGGTTTTGATAGAAACTTGTTAGGGCTTAATCTTGCCCTAAATCCTACACCTTGACAAATTGATTTTTGCTAATGTGTGGACCCTGTTCTCCAGGCTCCCTACTATTAACTGGAATCTTTTCTCAGACTAGATGGGCCAATAGGTTCACAATATTGTCACCTCTTGACTTCCTGAGGCACAGATAAGTGAATGTGCTGCTGTCTTCTCTTTAGGTATTCATGTCAACCACATTCAATCCACTCTCCTCTTACTGTCATGTGGACTGCTGACCGTCAGCTTTAGTGCACCCCAGGCTGAAGCAGGGTGCCAGTCCGATTGGAGCTGACTCAGGGAACATTGCCTTTCCCACCAGCTTAGGTCTGGAGCTGATTCTGCCTGCGTTATCACCTCATTTATTTTTTAGAATATGAATGTGGTTTAAAAAGGAATAGCTGGTAAAATTCTAGAGAGAATGTTCTATCCTGTTCCTTAAAATAAATTATATAATATTTTATTATGTCTAATAGAGATAAAATGAATTTGAGCAGCCTTTACCTAATAAGGAAATGGGGTCAGATTGACCTCATAATCTCTGGGTTAAATTCAAGTCTCACTATTTTAGCTCCTTTGCAAGGCATAGGGGGAAATAGATCATTTATAGACAATTTTATTTCATAACATAAAAAGTATGACAGTTAAATAACTGTTTTAGGAAAGTCTGCCCATTTCTGGAGACAAATAAGTAGATAATGTCACAGATGTATTTATTACAGAAATTTACCCTCATATTTTATTTAGTTAGAGGCAGTTATAACCCTAAGAAAAAAATGCTAGCTTGAAACATTCATAAAATAGCAAACAAATACCCTTGGGCAAAGAGTCTACCCACATAAATTGATTTCTAAATAAAGATTCAATTTAGATTTAAAAGTCTTATATACACCCAGAGGTATCTATTACATCTATAATTTCCTTGTGGGGTTCTGGTGCCTGATTCTGCAGTTATCAACTTCTTATTAGTTTCTTTCTCATGGAAGAAGCAAAGCTTCCAATTAGCCCAATTTTTTAATGAACATGTGTTCATTGCTACTATATATCACTGTTGTTATAGTGATCTGTATCAGCCATTCTACTTTTACTGTTTGGGATCATTTAGCTTTGAGTTAAGAGACTCCTGAGATAAAATTAAAAAATTAGGAAATTTTTCCTTTTTTTATTTATTGGACAATATCATAATAACCTCAGGTATTGGTTAATTTAAAATTTAAAAGTACACAGGTATTAAACACTATTTTTAGTTTTGTACATAGCCTGCCTTACCACTGACCGTGCAAGTGAGGCTCGGAACACACGCAGAACAGCTTCAGGTGTGAGCCTCAACTTTATCGTCTCTCCTGGTGTGTACTCCGTGGAGAGCCACTGAGTTTGCAGTGCACGTATCAGTCTTTTCGTAGCAGCACTGCATTTGTATGGGACACATTTTCTTCCTCACCCTTTCGAATTCATCAGAAATAACAATGGATTTCTCATGGGCATCTAAGCCATTTATTTTCCTTTAACATCAGCCCTGAAATAGTTGAACAAAATGTTTTTCTTGCTTATAATCATGTATTTTCAATTTATTGACATAACCCAGAAGCAGCTGCTTTCCTTTGCCTCCTGGCTGAGTTTAAGCCCCACACAAACCTGTGACTCAATCCGGACTCTTTGCTGTTGTCCACAAGGAATCGTATCACGTCATGTGTATCTTGGGTTCTGTAATTTTGAGGAAGATGGGCAGGGTTTCTGACAGAAGTCTGATTATAGGGCATTTCATTTGGGAAATTCTCACCCCCCTTTCCTGACTGTTTCTTCTGCCTGCCTCACCACTGGTTCAGGGCCCCTTTCTGCCCTCTATTCATCTCAGCTACTCCTTTGTTCATACCCCATTCTATTCATGTATTTATCACTCAGTAGATAGTGTCAATGAACTTGAAAGCAAAAATATTCCCTTTGGATTTGTTGCTCATGCCTGGAAGAGTGACCAGTACATTGTAGTGAGCTCTTAGTACATATTTGAGGAATAAATAAATGAACAAAAGGTACTAGTAGTTACCGGTATGAAGATTTACTCTTTTTACTTTGCAAGGACATAGGGAGTTAGTCTTTGGCTTTCTTTCCTTATTTATCCCCATTGCTACTAGTGTTCGTGGTAGGAAAGTGCAGTGGAAAAAAGAAGTAATTAAAAATTTAAATAGTAAATAGTAAAATTGTGGAACACAATTTATTTATTCACTCGTTCATTCATTCACTCAGTCAATAATTTTTGAGAATCCGTAAATGCTACCAAAAACTCTCTCTTTGGGAAGCCTGGATGGCTCAGGGGGTTTAGCGCTTGCTTTGCAGCCCCGGGGACCGAGGATTGAATCTCAGCCCAGCCCATTGTGGACCCATATGCTGAACTGGGGAGTGTCCCCAGTTCAGTTCTCACTGGGGTGAGACCCCGGCCCAGTTCCTGCCCTGTGCAGCCCTGCACCCACCTGTGGAATAAAACTGTGTGGAAAAACCGATGATGTGCAACTATGGAGACTGTTCTGGGCCCTCCCCCTTCTAATAGTTTTGATAACTACTAGTATGGGGATTAGTAGTTATCTTTCTCTGTAGCTCTCTCTCTCTCTCTGTCAAAAACAATAAAAATAAATCTTAAAAACAAAAAACTCTCTCTTTGACCAAACTTTGGTTAGTCTCCTCTGGGCGGCTCTCTACTTGACTAGGCCTCGAACGTGGTCCCTATTCTTAGCAAAGAATCCTGTGACGTCATTCACTATACCTTTGATGTCTGATCAATCTAGCATTCCATCAGCAAGAATCCTGTTAGGTCAGTTGAGCAAGAATGCCCCTACCCTGATGTCTCCTCTTAGTAATTTTCCATCTACTGTCTCTCGCCTCTAACAAGCTCATTGGTTCCAAATCCTAGCTGTCTTTGCTATAGTCAGTCACCTTTCATCCCTATTACAATACACCTGTTTTTTGAGTACAGCCTTCCTTACTATATGAACAAATTTCAGATTAACTTTTTCTGTAACAATATCGGGTCTAGAGCTCCAATTCTAGCTGATGTAGAGAGAAAATAAACAAACACACGTAAATGTCTCCCCAAATAAAAACAACAACAACAACAAAACAAAATTTCACAAAACTGAAAAACAAGCTCTCCAAAACACACAAAAACAACAAACATGAAGAAAATGACAAGTGTATTAAGGCTTCCCCTTCTGTAGAGAGAGGGCTTCTTTAGATTGGGTGATCAGAGAGGACCACTTCAGAGAGAAGACCTTTGAGCTGGGAGATGGAAACTTCACTTTGAGAGAGAGAGAGTGCTCTACAGGTAGAGGGTAAGGCTGGTGCAACAGCCCAGAGCCTGGACCAAGAGGAGTAAGTTCTAGTGCCACAGCCGGGCACAGTGGGTGAAGAGGTGAATGGAACAAGGGTTAGGACAAGTGAACAAAAGCTAGGTCATGATTGACTTCGTAAGCTGGGTGAAGAGTTCGGAATTTATTTAATGTGACACTGGTACCTTGGGCTTAAAATATTTGGCTGTTTTCTCACTTTTCACATTGCATTGCTGTTGTTGGCAGATCTGAGAAATTGTCAACTTTCTATTACTCTTACTGAAGCATCCCTCTGCATAAGATGACTGAAAAGTGGGGAATTATTGTTGCTTGGAGATATTAACATTTTCTTCATTTCCTTTAATGCTGTGAGGTAAAAAAAAAAAAAAAATGTCCCAGAAAATAGCCAGTAGGCACTTTGTGCTTGGTTGCTTTTAATTATCTCTTAGACCATCTGCTCCTCTCTGGGACTCCTTACTTCCTGGAAGGCCTTTCATCATGTAAAAGGAAAGAGAGGTCTGCTTAACTGTTTTCTTTTTGCTCTGATAGCCCTTACTGACAGGAGGCTACTGACTGACTGTTTTAAGTCATCCTTGCTAAAGTTTCCCAAGCTGGTCATTTAAGATTTATTTTATTGTTTTGACAGAGAGAGAAGGGGAGGGCCCAGAGCAGTCTCCATAGTTGTATGCCATTAGTTTTTGACATAGTTTCATTCCACAGGTGGGCGTGGGGCCATGCATGGGACGCAGGCCCCAGTTCAGCATGTGGATCTGCACGGGGCGGGGCCAGGACTTGATCTTTGGACCCTGGGGCTACAACGTGAGTGCTCAACCTGCTGAGTCATCCGGGCATCCCCTCAACCTGGTCATTTAAAAAATTTAGTTCATGAGTTCATTTTCTTACACTCTTAATTCTTCCTGTTTTAAAAAGTTGTTTGCTTGCTGACATTATATCATTGATACTTAATATTATTTCTAAACTTTTTTCAGAATCATGATGATAAGCATTTTATTTGAAGGGTTATATTGTAATTTCCAATCATATTATATTAAAGATTTATTTTTATTGTTTTTGACAGAGAAAGAGAGAGAGAGAGAGAGAGAGAGGAGGGCCCAGAACAGTCTCCATAGTTGTACATCATTTGTTTTTCCACAGTTTCATTTCACAAGTGGATGCAGGGCTGCAGAGGGCAGGAACTGGGCCAGGGTCTCACCCCAGTGAGAACCAAACTGGGCGCATTCCCCAGTTCGGCATATGGGTCCCCATGGGCCGGGCCAGGATTCAATCCTCGGTCCCCGCGGCTGCAAAGTGAGCACTTAACCCACTGAGCCATCCCTGCTTCCCCATTTGTAAAGATTTATTTTTATTGCTTCCCAATCATATTATATTTTTGTGAAACACTGTGATTCGAATAGTCATATTCTGTCTGAATCATAGGATAGGTACGTGTTTGTTTAACTTAGTTAGAAACTGCCAAACAGCTTTACAAAGTAGGACCATATTTTCCTTCCATCAGCTATATCTGAAAATTTTATTAACTCCACACCTTTTTTCAAAGACCGGTTATAGAGCTGCCTTGGCAATATGCTTTAGGTAAAGTTATTTCTGTAATACGCCAATGTGTTGATACATAAGACTCTAAGTGGACCTAAATTAAAAAAAAATCAGTTCTTGTTTCTACTATTAAAAAAATTTTATTCTACTGTTTTGAGAGAGGAGAGAGAGAGAGAGAGAGAAGGGGGAAGAACCCAGGCAATCTCCAAGTAGTACATCATTAGTTGTGACATACTTTCAGTTCACAAAGGCAGATGTGGGGCAGTGGTGGATAGGATTTGAACTGGGGGCCTCCTGCATGGGAGAGGAGAACCTTTACTGCCTCACCGTCTTGGTGGTTACCAGCTGTGTTATAGTTCAGCATGTGAGTTTGCACGGGCTGGGGCCAGGATTCGATCCCTGGACCTCACAGTTGCAAGGCAAGCCCTCAGCTGCTGAGCTATTCTGGTATAGACCCTTGTTTCTACTCTGAAATTATATAGTCAGAGAAAGTAAAAATAAACTTAAGTCTAATCTTACATGAAATACGGAAAGAGGGGCAAAGAAAGTATCATTCTTTGTGGTTCAGGAATATCTTGATGACTCCTTTAAGATTAGAAGGGGAAAATCAAATTGCTGTTTGGTTCACTTTGATTTTTCCCCTCTGGCATTCTGTCATGCTTAGGAATAGGTTAGAAGGTTAGAAGTAATTATATTGAGAACTACAGTGGATGCCAAGCTTTAGTTACTGTATTTAGGGCTGGAAGTACTCCGGGAGGTTAATTTAAATCACCCACATTTACAGATGAGGACTATGAAACTCAGAGAACAAAGTAACTTGTCAAGGTCATTTATCTATTTAGTTACACTCAGACTAGGCTAGAACTCAGTCTGACCTATCTGTTTAATGCTTGTTTTGGTTTTGCTTAAGAATATCCATTATTTGTTCTCTGAATAAGCCTGGATATTTCCTACACATTTCTGTGTGAAAAACATGTTTTTGTTCAGAGTTACAGATGGTAAAATATATGAATTGTTTGAATAGATTCTTTAAATTTTTTGTAAAATAAAAAGACACTTTAAAGTTGTTTCATGAAACAATTGGATCTGAAAGTTTTTGAATTCTTTTCCCCTCTTCCTACTATATGCTGTTATTATGCAGTTGCCATGGGAGAGCATATGTTAGCTGCCAAAAAACTGAAACAGATCTTGGATGTTAAGCAGGTAAGATTAAGTCATAGAGTTCAGTTCTTGTAAAACAAAATATAGCATCCATTTGAAGCACCTCCTATGCTCTGGAACACTGCTACTTAACGTTCTTTCCATGCACCTGGGAGATTTAAACATCTTTATTGGTGTATTCGGATGAAAGAGTAGCTTTTCAAAGCCCACATTTGTGGGAGTCTTAAAAGTGGTTCTTCCAAGAAGACTTAAAAAGCAACTCTTCAGGCGAGAACTTTTCAAACACTGTTTACTTTCATATCAAGAAAGCCATTTGTGGTCTCTGAATAAACAAGTGCCATTTGATTTTATCATGCTGTTGACTGTGTGGCTCAAATGTACAATAACCACAGAATCAGGAAGTAGATTGCAAGTGATTTTTTTTTCAAGAGTTTATGGGCTTTGAAATAAGACCAATAAATACCTTAATGCTCCAAATAGTGCTCAAATCTTATTCACCACAGTTCTAGAAATTAAAGCATGAACTGTTAACCTATTGTAGAATGAAGTCTTGTGTAATCTTACTTATATTCAGCTATCCATTCAACTTCAACTCCATTTGCCTTTTCAAAACATTTTTACAAGAGAAAATAGTTTTTTCCCTGTAGAAGTCTTCTATAGTTTTATCAGGGCAGAATGCTTTTGCTCTGGAGAGATGATTTATTGGCTTTTTCTATGGTATGTACATTCCTCTGCAATGCAAAAGAATGGGCATTTTATGCATGCCTAATGAATAAATTAGTTCAATTGAATTTTATCTTGTATGAATAAATATGAATATCTACATTAGTAAGTAAATCTATTAAGACTATCATAAATCTTGATCATGTTTTCTACAGGTCAATCTAGATTAGGAATCTGTATACCTTTTCAGTTAAGAGCCAGATAGTACCTATTTCTAGCTCTGCTGGCTATATGGTCTTTGTCACAAATACTCATCTCTGTTATTGTTGTTTAAAAGCAGTCATAGGATATGCTGTTATGTAAAGCAATGGATGTGTTGTGTTCCAACAGAACTTTATTTACAAAAACAGGCAGCATACCCACAGGCTATAGTTTGCTGACATGGTCTAGCTACACAATACTGTGCTGCATATGAAAGCAGAGATAGATGAAGGACACAAGCCTCAAAAGTCCCTTTGGCTTTTATTTTGGTATTTTTCTGCCCTTGTCCATGGCGTCACTGTTTGTGCACTCCACATTCCTACACAGAGATGGTGTTGCAAAAGGCTCTTCATTTTTGTTCAGAAAAGCCTAGAACTTCGGTCTATGTTACATTCTTTAAGGGTTTGAATACCACCTAGGATTAATAAACGATACATAATAATCATTTTTCATTTCACTTCCATACCCTTTAGGGTGTCGCCTTTGGCGCCCTCTGAGGAGCTCACCTGTAGCTTTTACAATGGTCTCTTACACATTGTCAGCAGCACCTTGCTGGTTAAATCACGCTCGAGAGGGAGAGTTAACTGTCAGGCTGTAAGTATTCCTGACAGGTTGTTCCGGCACAGGTTCGGCATCCCTTGAATAAAAATTAAAAATCTTGTCACAGCTGGTAAACAATGAAGTACACGAACAGCCACCCAGCATCCACAACTTACAAAAGGCACTTCCTTGAAAGTCAGAGTTCAGAGGAGGGGGACAGATTGTGTGATGTGAATCATGACTGTGAAGTGTTGATCAGGTATTTCCAAGTAGCAGTGGATAGAGTGTTGGCAAATCCTTTCGTGGGTGTTTGTGTGGGAGGAGTGTCATCTAATACTCATAAAACTTTCACAATTAATCGAAGAATTTCATGTTTATAACTTCATTTAGGCAGATCCAAGCTAGTAGTCACAGTTTCAGTATTTGCTTTGAAGATGGGCTTTTTTCTTTCACCGTGAACTTAGTTTTTCTTTCCCACTGTCCTTCGTGCAATGGTTATAAAATTGCCTTTTTGCTCTCCTTCCAGATTCTTTGCTTAAACTGGACTTGTGCCCAAAGCAGTGGGAGATGCTGTCCTATAAAGCCAGAACATTTTAGAAGTGCTGACAGTGAAGGTTTATTACTTCATTCCCAAAACAGCACAGAGAGCTGTCATGGCGGTCTAGCAGGAGGCCCATCCAGACTGTGCATCTGGAAGAAGTGCTGACTGGCATCGTGCTGAGTCAGTCCTAGGCTGCACCCCCTTTGTGGCTTTGTGCCTTGGGTGGTGATGGGTAGAATGGACAGTAGAGATTTTGTGTTGCAAATCACAACAAAGTAACAAGCTAGGTGATATAACTGTCAATCAGACAAGACAGGTCAATCAGGAATACCCTATGTTTGGGTGATTTTAACATCTTAAACCATAATCAGTATGACTGGTATAACCTTTTAGTTTTAAGATATGAAAAGGTGTATAAATACCAGAAAACAAAAACAAAACAAAACACGTATGTGGCTGTGTTTTTGTCATCCAGAGTCGGTCATCATTAAGACTGTATTGTATTTGCTTCACATTCTTTCACAATGAAAGAGATAACATTACAACTCAAGTTGAAGTGTTCTATTTTCCATCCCACCTTTCCCCCCTCCTTTTACTGCAAAGCAAGCACTATAACTTACAGGTTTATCAGTCAGGGTTCTGGAAGGAAACAGACGTCGCACTTGAGATGGATACTTTGTGTTCTATAAGGAGGCTGTTCCCTATAGAATGTAGGAAAATCACAGTGACTATCAGGGTGCCAACATCTCCAGGCCTAAAGGGGAGAAGGGAGGGAACAGTTACTATCATAGGTTGTGAAAGAGAATTGTGCGGATCAGTGGCCTTGACAGTAATTAAATGTCCTTTGGTGGAGGAACAAAACCTGCTTAAGGTGATGCTGCACGGCCGAGTGGACAAATAAATACCCGCAATCTCATTTTTCTCTTGCCCTCTGATCACTTGTCAGTGCCCCTACTGGCCATACCCAACCAGGAGCCAGAGGCTCCTGTGGTAGGTACAGAGCAGCCTCCTAAGGCAAGAAGAGAGCTGGGAAATGAACCCAGAGGGCAAACATATGACACCAGCACAGTGTGTATCCTGAAACTTCTTTATACTTGTCTCTATACACAAAATTATATTAAATAGTATTTTGCCAGGGTCAGCAAACTTTTCTGTAGAAGGCTAAATAGTAAACATTTTAGGTTTTGTGGGCCACATACAGTCTCTGTCATCTATTAAAAAAAAATGACCAACTTTAAAAAATGTAAAAACCATTTTTATTGTATGACCTGTATAAAAATAGGCCATGGGCTTGATTTAGCCTGTGGGCTGCAGGCAGTTTGCTTACCTCAATCATGTGTTACCAGTTTTGTGTGTTTTAAAAAATTTGCATGATTTATATTACAATCTAATGCTGTGTAACCAAGGATCACAAACTTAATGGCTTACAAGAATACCCACTTATGATTACTTAGGTAGGAACAATCAATATCTTGGTTAGTGTGCTACATTACCTTGTCTTTACTGGTGGAAATAGAGTAGAGATATTTTTATCTATGGGACTTCCCAATGGTCCTCAGCTGATATGCAATAGGCAACAATTTACTGAACCTGGCCACAGGCTGAATTTAGCTACTGTCATGAGTGAATGGGTCACATCGCTATGAGGAAGCATATCTCCTATTCGAATGGGTACCACTGGCTGACTTGGAACCAATGTCATATGATCCTTGTCCTGGGTGACTTACAGAAAAGGCATTTTGTCATGCTCTGAATATGACTAAAATAGATGATAAGCTGGAAGTGGGTGTCTTCTCTTTGGTAAGGGCGACTGGGTACCTATAAGGCACTGAGGATGCACTGACTGAGACTACATTAAACAGAGAAGATACTTTTATCTCATATAGCAAGGAGTTCAGAGGTATGTTGGCTTTTGGATAGATTCATTTAAAAGCTTGACGGTGTTGTGTTATCAAGGACCCAGGTACTTTCTCTCTCCCCATTTTGTTAATTTTAATGTTGGTTTTTCCTCAGGTTTCAGCAAAATATCTGGAGAACTTCCAGTCACCATCATGTTCAGACAGAAAAGCTTCAGACATAAAGGATGGCCTCTCTTTTAGGAGAAAAGAAACTTTCTCCAGAACTACCCCCACCCCCGTAGCATTCTTTTTATATCTCACTGGTCAGAATTGAGTTGCATGCCAATTTCTAAACTAACTGCTGCCAAAGGGAGTAGTATCACTATTAGACCAATAGGGTTTATTTCTGGAACTGAGGTAAATTTCCCCAAGGCACATGGCTGTTTCGGGGGATTATAGATATCTCAACAAAATCAGAACCTCATTAGGAAAAACAGAGGGTGGGGAGAATGAAGGCTAGAGGCCAATAACAATTTCCATTGTGTCCTGATAGTCCACACCCTTTCAACTACATTAAAAGGTATCTATGGCCACATTACATGCAGTTTCTCTGCAAATATGTAAAGGTGGAGGTGCAGTCATGCAGGTAATGTAACTTTATACACTAAGGGCACTTTAAATGACCAGTTGTCCACTTCAATTTTGCCAGGTTTCTTTTCATAGTTTAGAATCAGTAAATCATTCCTCAGGTCACAAACCTTCCAACAGCTCTTGTAAAGCTGATAGACCCTGGGCTCCATGACTGTGGGGCCACTTTCCAACTGCATGTGGAACAATGAAGCCAGCACTCTTGTTATTTGTAGGTGAAATATATGGTCATCTATTCACGGCACAATGTCAAGTACATAGAGAAGGGCTGTTTTCTAGCCTAGCGGGCCAAATCTTTTATTGTATAATTCATGATAAAGCTCAAAGCACAAAATTCTTGAGATAACACTTCAAGTTTCACTGAAAACACATTGGTACCTTTTTAAATAATGGGGACATGAGAGCAAGAGCAGTAGGAACCACAGAAGTAGGCAAAGGAAACCTGAAATCTCCAAACCCAAATTATCTTGGGCAGCAATTTTGTAGTGGTCTTATGTCAAGTACACTGTACTCCTTCATTCTGTAAATATTTGCTGAGCACTGCTGTGGAGCATACCTGAAAGGACATGGTGAGAAATTTAAAAACCTATAATAAAAGTTTTTTTGTCCAAGGAGGCTGCCATTTTGGAAGGAAAGGATAGAGGTTGGGAGTGACTTTATAGTCATGAATTTAAAATATTAAGATATGATTTGAATTATTAAATGTCCAAAATGAATCAAATAAAATTAAAGCTTTCTGATATAAGCCTGTGATTAGTAAACTGTAGTTCTTGTTTTCTGCTCTTAGAACCTTCTACTTTATACAATAGTTCCTTTTGGACACGCCAAGCCTTCCCTCACTCATCTATAAACTCTTTGAGGGCAAGGATTATACCTCTTATAGCTTTTATTTCCATGGTCCCTAGAATAGTACCCGGCATGGAGATGTCATTAAGCCTATGTTATGTGCATAAAAATGATCTGATACCTGGCTCCAAAAACAAACAAACAAACAAACAAACAAGCAAGCAAACAAGTAAGCAAACAAATCCAAACAAGACAACCAAAGAAAAACTTACCGGTAGTGCTTTTTATTTCTCCCTCTGCAGATTTCTTAGGAAACTGAAGTGACATTAAGGAGCACTTGACTTTATTTTTAACTTTCTAGCTGTTAAAGTTTGAGGGTGTGGGGTTTCTCTCCTGGAGCTGAGCTTTTAAGATCCATAAGTTTGAATCTATTGTTAAGTGTAAAGGACAACAACACATCACACAGCGAGTTCAAGTGGAAGAACATCTCCTTGCCCCAAACTGTGCACGCTCCAGGCGGTTCTCCCACTATTCCTTTCTTCAGGCTTTGTATATAAAAGTTCCAGCAGTTTGCTCCATGCTGAGCTAGAATCAATTTAAAGCAGACTTTACATATTTATTTAAAAATGGCCTGTAATGTATTTTTGAGTCAGTATTGATCTCTCGTCTTTGTGATTACATCTCTTACTGGTGTTTTTGTTAGTTCGCAATTGCACAGTAAAGTAATAGTCTCTGAGATTCTGTCAGTGCCCACTCTTTTTATGTTGCAATTGCTTGATACTAATTCAATTGTATCTCTGCCTGATGTTTTAACACTCATGACTTCCAGATTGTTCTGACTGGGGAGGTACGTGCCCCAGTGGGCGCTGCACCCTAATAAAAATAAACAAAGCAGGGAAACGTGGTTGCACACACTTCTTTGTGTGACACTTGTCTGGGCTGACACTGTGGCTCAGGCTGGTTTTTACAGATATCATATGTTCCAGTTACCTACTGCTGCATAACAAACTGCCCCTAAATTTGGTGGCATGAAACAACAGCCATTTTATTATGCTCATGGATTTTATGGATGAGGGATTTATACAGGGCAGAGTGAGGATTGCTTGTGTCCACGAGGCATGGGTCCTCTGCTAGCAAAACTGAAAACAACTGAAGGTGACAATTATAGTGGGGTGCTGGAATTATCTGGAGGTGCCTTCAGTCACTTATCTGGCTCATGGGCTGAGCTGACCTGAAAACTGGGCTTTGCTGGGTCTGCATTGGCGTGTCTGCCATGTGGTCTCTTCATGTGGCTTGGGCTTCCTCCCAGCATGGTGGCCTTAGGGTAGTGAATCTTTTTCCATGTGGGAGTCTGTAATTGAGGTTGCATTGAACAACATGGGAGCTGCATGATTCTGACTTATGGGCCTCAGAAGTCATGCAGCATTTTCTGCTGTGGCATTACTTTGGTTACAAGTGAGCCACTAAGACTGGTCCAACAGGAGAAAAATGAGGCCCCACTTCTTGAGGGGAGGAGTATTAAAGAATTTATTGCCATCTTTAAAATGTTTTATCCTTTTGCCAAATCTAGTTTTCATTATTTTTGAATTAAACATAAAAAGATTCATTGATTAAGGGAAGTTCATTAAGGATCTATGAAAACATGCTGAGGCATGATAAAGAATAAGGTAAAAGGAAAAAAACCCAAAACTTCTTTCTTGCAAAGAAGCTTGCAATTTAATCAGAAGGGTGGTATGCAAATATATACAAATACGAATAACATAGTTACCAACTAAAGTCTCAAGGAGTGCAAATCAATATGTCCTGAAATTTTGCAGTGCTAGTTGTGAAATTTTTATAATATGCTAATATTTTGAATCTCAACCAAGGGAATATATCTATTGTAACTATGCCAAGTAGCAAATACCATCCAAGCAACCCTTACAAATGTCATGAGTCTATGAAAGGAGGAATCAGATGAACATAAAATGTTAGAGTTGAAAGGAATTTTAGAGATTATTTATTCCAGCTCTTACAATGTGTAGACGAGGAACCAAAGGCCACAAATCTAAAACCACAATCAGTTCAGGAAGAGGGGAAGAATACTGGTTTATTCAGCTAGTTTACTTTAAGTATGTGAAACAAATCGTCTGTGGATTTCAGTTAAAGCTGAAATTGTACGAGTCTGTATCTGTCAATTTAGGCTGTTCATACATTAATAACAAACTACCCCCAAATCTCAGTGATGTACAAACAAGGTTTATTTTTTGCTTATGCTAGAGGTCCATGGTGGGTCAGGTGGGGCTCTCCTTGATGTTTTGGAACGGAATGACAGAGCAGCCCTATTTGGAACATTCTAGTTGATACAGGGATAAAGAGATCATGGTGAAGCAAATACTGGCTTTTCAAGCTTCAGCTTAGAAGTCACAGGCTTCACCTGACATCAAAGGAATAAACAGTATGATCTGTCCTGAGGGAAGGGATTGCCCACAGGGAGGGGCAGCATGTATTTTGAAGTGCACAGTTCACCACGGTGATGCCCGTCAAAGCCCTCAGTGAACAGTAGAACCCTAGTGCATGCAAGCTGCTGCTCTTGATCTGCCCAAAGCCTATCATCTAATCAATGGTGAAATTGAAGCTATAGTTCAGGTTGCTCAGAACCCAGCTCACTGTTCTTTTCTCTGGAATGATTCACTGACACCTTTCCATTTTACTACTCAACAAAACATTCATTTTAAAATTGTCGATCAACATAGTCCTTTTGCCAGACATAGGGTGATTTTTCTAAAGATATATTTTCGTTGTTTTTTTTTAAGGTTTAGTGTGTTCTAAACAGCTATTGCAGCTTTCAGTTTGATGGATAATTTTACACTACATGCTAAAGAGCCTTTCCACGTGTATCTTAAATCAGCCATTTCAAACTTATGTGGTGTATTTATGAAGAGGAGGCTTTCATTGCAAACATTTTTTTTTCTGACAGGATTTGTCCTTAAAATATGTAAATTCCATTAGTAGCTATATAACTTTCCCATAATTTCCGTATTCATCTCTAAATTATGCCTAGAGGAGGCAAGATGGATGGTATATGCTTTTCAATGTTTTATGGAAGAATTCGATACAGACATTTTATAAACTGCTACTCCCGAGCACTTCCTTTTCAATTAATACAGCCATCAGACCTCAAGAAGATTGACTTGCTGTAGAGACTGATCTGTAGAATCTGTTTGCCAGAATGAAAGAGCTGAGATGTTTTGATCCCCAGAGCTTTTTTTTTTTGTACCCTTTCACGTGGTGTCACCAGTTACTTCCAGATTTGTACTTTCACCCAGGGATTTTTGAAGCCAGCCTCCACTCTGCTTTGACTTTAATTTGTGTAGAATTGTGGGGGTAGCATTGTCATGCTTTCAGAGGGAAGGTAAATTGAGTCTTTTCTGTCTTTTGGCTATGGATTGTTGAACAGGTTGCAATATAGTTGTTATGCCACCAGCCTGGTGGTGACCTTAGTGTAGAGATTTGTGTATATTTTACAAAGCAAACATAAATCCCATGAGCCTTAGTCATGGCTGAAAGCCAAACTGAGAAAACCTTTGAAATCTAGATTTAATAACCATGGCAGCATTCATTTCATATAGGTCAATGAATTATAAAAGTGGGAGGCATTAACTTCAAATAGCCCAGCTCTCTCTTTTCCCAATACACAAAAAAGGCAAGTTACTCGTAAAATGCCATTATTGTCTGAAGGTAAAAAATCAAGAAATAAGGTAATAGAATATTTTCTGGTTAAAAAATAATAACAAGGGGAAGCCGCGATGGCTCAGCGGGTTAAATACTCGCTTTGTAGCGCTGGGGACGGAGGATTGAATCCTGGCCCTGGCCTGTGTGGCCCCATATGCTGAACTGGGGTGTGCTTCCCATGTGGGAGGCCCCCAGTTTGGTTCTCGCCCTCCAGTTTGGCCCCTGGCTCGATGGGGTGTGCCTCCCATGCAGGAGGCCCCCAGCCCAGTTTCTGCCCTGCACAGCCCCCGCCCACCTGTGTGGAATGAAACTATGTTGAAAACTGATGATGTACAACGATGGAGACTGCTCTGGGCCTTCTCCCTTGCCTCTGTCTCTCTCTGTCTCTGTAAAAAAAATAATAAAAAGGTTCACATTGATCCATTCCATCATTAGTTTCTATCTCAGTTCACACTTTGAAAATGTTTTCTCAACTGGTTACGGTATACATTTGACTTGTGGGAATAAAATTTGAAGTAATAGCCCAATCTTTTAGAGTTAGCAAAATCCATTGCAGTAGCACGTTAACATACAATAACATTAATAAGAGACGTTAACTGGCTTGTTAACAATGCACTGCAATAGTCTAGACCCAAGTTCTCACTTACCCAGAGGAATAGTCTACAGAAGTCTTGGAAACAATTGCTGTAAATGTTTTCCTATGTCCTTGCAGAAAAAGGAAGACCAAAACGTACCACAATTCTGTGATATTTTTCAGAATACATATTTATTAAAAAATTCTAGGAGACAAATATAAAGTAAATGTTTAAATACGACAGCAAACATTAATCTTACAACAAACAGTTGCAAATGTGTGGGCATTTGTAGAGTGCCAATGGTATGTATGAGAATGAATTTTAGATGTGCTCTAAGATCTCTAGGGTTATTTAGCTTCTGTTTTATATTGTCTATGAGGAAAGACACAAAAATGATAATTTCAATGCTTCCTTTTGTGCTTGTGAATGAGTGTTCTTCTGGCATGGAGATCATTGCCTTTCTGTTTCTTATAGACTTCATTCAGCTTAGACTCAGTTTATATGGATAAACCTGAGATTTTACTCAGATGATGAAAAATTAGGAGACTGCCTCTAAATTCTGTAATTCTGGATTTATTTTTACATGGCACTTATTAAGAGAATGCTTTAGCTCTACCTGTATATGAAATTACATACACATGTGTATGTATGTATATGTGTGTATATACACACACAAACACACATATATTATATATTATATACATATATAATATATATACATAAATAAATGTATATTGTGTATTATATATGTATATACATATACATACATTGATTTATGTGTATAATTCTATATAATTTCTAGGAACTGGACTTTTAGAGTGCCCAAACCATGAAAGTAAAGCCTCAGTCGCTTCCACCAATTCTGAAAGTATGGAATGGGCTGGGGCCATACATGAAAAGCTGCTTTTCTAATATGCTACTTCTCTAGAATGTACCATAGTCTATATGATCAAGGATTTCTGGCAATGACATGAGACAAAATCCTGAGAAGCAGAATTTTTGAAATAGAAGTAAAAAAGAGTGGGGATAGTATGAGCAGTTAACTTTTGCTGTGTAACAAACACAGACTTTCCACGGCACAGTGATTGACCAGCGCTGCTCTGCGAAGCTCAGGTGGGCTGGCCTGGTCTTGGCTTCAGGCTGCAGGTTCCATTCAGGTCTGACGCATTAGGCACCCAATCTTCGTGGGCCAATGAGCTTCCCAGGACTTACTCTTCTCCTGGTGATGGTGGAAGCTCAAAGGGCATAGCCCAACTGCATCAGCCTGTTCTTAAATTATGTTTGGTGATATCCTAGTGGCCAAAGCAAGTCACATGGCCAAGTGCAAGGGGATGGGTATATAGTTCTCTCATAAGTGAAGAGAAGCGAGTAAATATTTACTGATCAATGAATGATCTAATCTACCACAAGTGATCTACCTAAAAGCTTGAATGTATTGCCCTCTTATTATATGGTTAGGAGCCTGGCTTGACACCTTGATTGTTCAGGTGAGGCTAGAAAGATAGGTGGCACTTGTATGCCAGGTTAATAATAATAATACTAACAATAATAACAATGACACATATAATTTATGAAGGTAGGATATTGTAGGCCAGGGGTCCCCGACCCCTGGGCCATAGACGGGTACCAATCCTTGTGCCTGTCATGAACTGGGCCATACAGCAGGAGGTGAGCAGCAGGAGAGAGCATGAAGCTTCCTGTTGGATCAGTGGGGCATTGATTCTCATAGGACTGTGAACCCTACTGTGAACTGTGCACGCACAACCCTCCCTTCCCATCTGTGGAATATTATCTTCCACGAAACCAGTCCCTGATGCCAAAAAGGTTGGGATCCACTGTGTAGGCCATGCTAATGATAAATAATAATAGCGGAAGCCGCACACGCACTTATTATTTCTTATATTGTTCTAAGCATTTTACAAAAATTAACCTATGTAACCCTCACAGCCACCCTATAAAGTAGGGTTAATTATAAGAAAATTATTTCAGTATGTAGGTGACGCAACTGGGACACACAGAGATAGGTGTCTTGCCCAGGGGTCAAGTAATCTCTAGCAGAGATTTGAAACCAGGTGGTCCGGCTCCAGAGACTATGTTTTTAGCATCCCCTCCCCTTCAGTTATTTCATGGGCTGAGGGCTGATACAATCTAATTCACATTTTGAAAGGTCTTTATAGATTTTTGGTAGAAAGAATGGAGGAAAGTGTGGAAATGATCATAGTCATTAGAACAAGTTTCTCACACTGCGATCCCTAGACTGCTGCTGTGAGTACTTGTTACCAGTTTATAACAAAGGGACAACAAAAACTGAGAGGGAGAGTTTAGAAACTTCCAGAGCAAATTTGATATTGTTTCAAGACCAAAGCACATGATCATTTTATCTAGTAATTTGTTTTTACCATATGTTACAGAAGTATTGGTTCATAATAGATTGGAAATTAAACCCCAAACAGAAAGAAAAATAAAAAACCTGCCCCCTCACTACGGATAGCTTGAGAAACCCTGATTGCAGACTATTGCAATAATCCAGGCTTGTGTTTATTGATAATGCCTTGAACTGGGGTGGTGCTTGTGTAGCAAGAAAGAAGTCAATAGATTTGGTAAAAAAATTTAAGGGTTGCTCAGCCCTAATTAGCAAAACCTCTCAGAAATTAAGAGTGAGGGAGGAAGATTAATAGGTAAGTTTGAAAGAAGCATTCAGAGATGCTAATTTCTTTCATTTAGTCAGAACTTGCATGCTGCTTATAGTATCAGTTTTAAGGAAAAATCACAATGAAATGTAATTCTAATTGAAACCTGAGAAATAGGAATTTAGAGAAAAACTGATTCTTTAAGATAAGTGCAATGTTTATTGACTATTTTAGTGATCAACTCATTTTGACTTGTCTGAGACTTTATTTTTTTTTATTTTTTTTTATTTTTTTGAACTGAACTGGGGGCCTCACCGCATTCGGGAAGCACACCCCAGTTCAGCATGTGGGTCCGCCTGGGCCAGAGCCAGGATTCGATCCTCGGTCCTCGGGGCTTCAAAGCGAGTGCTTAACCCTCTAAGCCATCCCGGCTTTCCCTGAGACTTTATTTTTAAGTTATTATTTTTATTGTTAAATTTATTGGGCTGACATTGGTTGGTAGCAATTACATAGTTTCCAGGTGTACAATTCTACATTACATTGTCTATGCATTGCATTATGTGCTCACCACCCAGAATCAGCTCTCCTTCTATCACCATATATTTGATACCCCCTCCCAACTTCCACCCCAGACTCTCCCACCCACCTTCTCCTTTACCCTCAGGTAACCCCCAAACTATTGTCTGTGTCCATGAGTTTTTGCTTCTTTGTTACTTTCAGTTTTATAGTCCACCTATAAGTGAGGTCATATGTTCCTTGATTCTTTCAACCTGACTTATTTCGCTTAATAGGATGGTTTCAAGGTCCATCCATGTTGTCACAAATGGCTGTATTTCATCTTTTCTTATCCCTGAGTTGTAGTCCATTGTGAGACTTTCTTAGTTTTATCACTGGAAGTCTCACATCCTAAGAATCCCTTCAAGTCTCAGGCAAACCAGCATGGTTGGGCACCTGCTATTTTATATTGTAAATATTGCACTAGTGCCACTCATGCCTGGCATAGCTTTTTCCCTGTTGCTAATAGCCCATCTGATGAGAGTCACATTCATGAAACAATGGCCATGTAGGTATATGATATAGACTTCCAGACAAAATGAAGGAAATGAGTGAGGCCTTATTTCAGAAGTGATAAAGAAATAAGGATAAGATAAGATACTAATTATTCAGATAGCTCCTGAAATTTTTTCCTGTAACCTGGAATGTCTCACAAATTCTACTGTAGGGAAGAACTGGTTGGGAGCATGGATGTGTCAAAAACTTAAGGAGTATGTGACTGTTTTATCTTGGGGTGGGTGAAAGTGAAGGGACAGAACATGGTGGCAAGGATCCATGATATCCCCTGTCCCCCAAAATGTGGATTCCAACCTTATAAAGGGCCATTTGTGATGATTCTGTAACCAGAAAAGGTAAAAAGGAATCCACATCAAGGGAAGTAGTAGATTTAAAAAAATGAAATTTGTGTTTTATAAACAATGTGTTTTTGAGGCAATATGGGAAAGCACCTGTTGATGCAAATATCAGCTTTCCACTTAAGAAGTTTATTTTTGAGTTTTTTCAACTTATGGCAAGAAGTATATTTGGAGTTTCCATCCCACCAGTGGGTGCTGTCTAGTGTGTCTAGTGTGTCTAATTAGCTACTTGCTTCCATCTAGGAGGCCATCTGAATCATGAGTCCTGCCATACAGACCCAGTCCTCATGAAAGGGCCACTGTTTTTTAGTGTATTATTTCTACTTTCTCTTGGACCATATTCTCATTCTTACCTTAGGGGACTGTCTTCTCTTAGGTGAGATAGTTTCCCTAAATCCTAGACACATACTGGCAATCCACTTGAAAGAATCATCCTGAAACATGGTCTCATCAGCCTTCTCTTAAGGAGCAAGAGTGAATCTTCGGCCTGATTCTAAGGCATACCTCTTTTTAGCCTTATATCACTGTTATGTGGGAGTCTTACTTCCTGAGACTAAGATCTTGCTTCCTTGGTGGTTTACCCCCATCATCAGAGGTGAAGAGAGAGTTCCATCCAGCTTTGAGTGTTCAGCTGCTAAACAAAACCCCCAGGCTTAGAAATTTTTGAATACTGATACCTGCTCCAGTGAAGCAGGACTTTGACATCACCCTTTGGGTAGTTAATATTGGGTTACTTGTTACTTTTATTCAAGGGCCAACCTTACTGCTGGGCCAGGTCTCCTGTCACAGAACTAGTTTCCTCTCTTTCCAACTATGTCCGAATTTGCAGGCTACCTCATGGCTAAGCTCATTCCAATGACAGCTGGGCCTTACAAAATGCAAAGGACAGTCATCAGCTATGTGGCTACCAAACAAGGGAAGAAGAGGACAGCTGCTAGGGCATATGCTGCAATATTAACAGATGACAGAGAGAAAACAGGACTGCTCAATTGCATGTATACTTCTGGCTTCCCTGTTAAGTAGTATAATTGTCAAATGTGATTAAGAGAGAATTGATACTTAGGATAGGTGACGAGCAATAAGAGGGCACCTAAGTATTTAAAAGAAAATTGTCATATGTTCAGGCAAATTGTTCCAGGATACTGACAGACTTTTCATATGAGATTATGTAATCTTGATGGACAATCTTTGAAGACTCAGAGAGAGAGGGCAAAGTCAAGCATAGCATTTCCCAAGGGGGAAAAGACAGATTTCAAAAGCTAAAGACAAGTAAACTGAAAGTCTTTCCACACACACAAAAAATTGAGACTACATTTTAATCAGATGGCATTTAGTGCTCTGAAAGGAATGTGTTAATACAATCCAAGGACAATAAATGGCCAGTAAATCATCAGAAACCAAGCTTTCTCTTTCTCTCTCACACTGTCCCTCTACCCTCCCTGCTCCCAAAGAACAGCTGTTGCTTCCTCTGCTCTTCCTGCATGACACACTATAGCTATCACCAAATGGGGGTGTCCTCAGGTTCTGAGTCCACATTCCCTCACATATCGAATACCTGTCCCTATTCCAAATTCTAGAAACACAAATCTTTTATCCCATTGCTGAAACACCCACGTTGGAACCACAAGAGGAGTCAAAATGGAATACCCATATTCTTACTGGTCTAGGATGAAACTGTGTAGAGGAACTAAGAACACATTTCCTCTAAACCTTCTGGTCCCACTATAGGTGGAATATAAAACTGAAAGGAACAAAGAAACAAAGACTCATGGACACAGTCAGTAGTTTAGTGGTTACCTGAGGGTAAGCGGGGAGGTGGGTGGCAGAGATGGGTCGGGGGAGTCAAACATACGGTGATGGAAAGTGAGCTGATTCTGAGTGGTGAGCACATAATGCGATGTATAGACAATGTAATGTAGAATTGTACACCTGGAAACAATGTAATTGATATCAATGTCACCTCCAAAATTTTTTTTTAAAAAATGAAGAGGCTTACTCACTGAGGCTAAAAGCTTGCCTCCCCAAATCTTCTATCCTTCATCTCCTTTCTATCACAGAACACTCACAGACTTGCCACTAGTTCCTTAAATACATGAGGACCAATCTTATTGTGTCATTATCCTTCCTTATGCAAATTGCTTCAAGAACCTTTAGGGTCATAGGCAACCCTCATCTTCCCCACTATAATGTCCCAAAGACCCTGAGTACCCCCTTTTCTGTTCTTATTCCCCATGCCTCCTCATGTCTTGAAAGCCTTCACAGTGTCCTCTGGATTTCATGGTCTACCATCAGTAATATCTTGTATCTTTTACCTCTGTTCAATGTATTCTTCACTATTTTGTTTTAAGGAAACCTGGATATCCCCTGAGGATGCTGCTTCTACTATAGCCTTCTCAAGTGATGTTTGTTTTCACCTACTACCAGTTTACTTCTAGGTCTAGAGGATTGTATGGGTGTTATTTCTGCTCCTCGTTGCTATTTTCAGACCATTTCTCTCCTCTTTCTCTTCCACTTTGAATCTATGATAATCAAACTATCACCCACTAACTCTCATCCAATGAGTTTAGATCATAGGTTAATTTCCCAAATTTCTTTTTAATTTTAGATTTTGATTCATTACAGCCCTCTCTAATATGATTCTTATGTCTGAGTTATTTTTAAAAAGTATATATGTATATGCAGTTGATTATTTCAACTTCCTCACCTTTTAGTTCTTCAACTTTATCTCTTCTAAACATCTTATCTTCCATTCTACCTCAGCCACTCTTTTCTTTTGTCATTCTCTAGACCTTGTCTATACTGATAACTATAAATATTTTGCGGTCCAGATTTCATGCATCTAAAGCTTACCACCATCTCAAAAAATTTTCAGTTCACACCCTCCAGGAGCCCAACTCCTAAGGGTTTTTACCCCCTCCCTCCACAACACACACTCCAATGTTGTGAGCATATTACCTTTTTATTTTCCTTCAATCTCTTAATTTTTTTTTCTTTCCTCCTCATCTAGGTAAAATTGTACATTTAATCATTATAATCACTTCCTTGCATATATCCTCATCTCCTTTGCCTGTATCTTGCTTCCTTATACTCAGTTGATAAAAAATACAACCCTGCTTGATTTCATCTTTTTTGATTACTCAAAACTTAATTCATACAGCTGAACATAGCTAGAGAAAAATTCACAATCACACTGGCTATTCTCATTATAAATTCATAATTGAGTATCTCAAGTGGGACTTTAATGCTCTCAGACAACCCTAAATTTCTTATCCATTTATTATCCTACTCTCCTAGATGATTATTTTACCTTTTCTTCTTAAACTTCAAAATCTCCTCTCTCACTTTTTGTCTAAGCAAGTGACCTTGCTTTTGGCTTTACTGAAAAAAATAAAAGCAATCAGAACGAAACTGCCATAGATTCCACCACTATCTCTACCTACTTACCAACCAACGTCTGAACTCATTTACTCTGTTCCCTTTGCCTATCTAAAGCTCTTCTCTCTTCTTGGGTACTAGATTATACATTTTCTTGCTCCAGCATTACTTCATTGATTCCTCTCTCTCTCTTTCCTATATCCTGATCATTTCCATTTGTTATTTCTTAATTCTAAAAACTGTCTTCTGGATGACACATCCACCAACATTTTATGCCCCATTTCTTTGCTCCTCCTTGGAGCAAAGTTCCTCTGTTATTTGAGCTTGTTAATTCCAATTCCTTTCTTTTCTTACATTCTCTCAAACCTTTCTAGTCAGGTTTTCAGCTTCATGACATCATTGAAACCACTCTTGTCAAGATAAACATTACCTCCACATGGCTACATCTAACGGTCAATTCTCAATCTCCATTTTACTTGATCTAATAGTATCATTTGTCCTAGATGAAAGCTCCCTCTTCTTTCCGAGTCTCAGGCTAAAACCCTTCACATGATTCCTCTCTTTTTCATAACCAAATGCAATTCATCAGCAAATACTGTTGACTTTACCTTCAAAATAAATTCAGAATCTGACAACTCATTACCACAATTTCTCACTTCTAGTACCCTGGTCTAAGTCACTATCTCTCCTTTAGATTAGCACAATAACCTCCTAACAAATCTTACTTTTTAAATTTTATATATAATAGTCAAAGTTATTCCCTTACAATGTAAATGAGATCATGCCTCTTTTCTGTTCAAAAACAATCAATAGCTTTTCCTTTCATTCAGAGTACGAAATAAAGTCTTTAGGCTGATCCATATTACATTTTGATCTTATCTTCTAGTCTTTGCCCCAAATCCTTCACTCTACTAGTCACATTGATTTTCCTTTCCCTTAAACATGCCATTTGCACTTTTCTTTAGTGTTTTTCACTGGCTGTTCTCTCTGCATAAGTGCCTCTTTCCTAGAAATCTGCATGGCTCATTTCCCTTAGCTCCTCCAAGTCTCTGCTCAAATATGACCTTCTCAATGACCTCAATCTATTTAAAACTTCATTTCTCATTCCCAGTACCTTTTATCCCACTCTACTTTTTATTTATTTTTTCATAGGGTTTTTCTTCTTGTATCAGTTATAAAATTTACTTATGTATTATATTCAATATATGAGGTCTAACAATTAAGTTCACAAACTTGCCACTGTGTGCTTATATTGGCAGCACTGTACAAACCACTTGGTAAAGAATCATAACCTCAGTATATCAGTGTCTCACAGCTATGTTCATGCACGTGTGTGGTGGTGTCTTCCTGAGTGGTGTTCTTTACTATTTTTATTTTTTAAAGGTTTATTTTATTTTATTTTTGATGGGGAGAGAGAGAGACAGAGAGAAGGGAAGGACCCAGAGCAGTTTTCACAGCTGTATGTCATCAGTTTTGAACATAGTTTCACTCCACACTGGTGGGCTGGGGATCTTAAAGGGTGGGAATCGGGCAGGGAGTGTCTTCCACATGGCTGAACCAGTGGCCTCCCACATGGGAAGCTTGCTCTGGTGAAAACTGAACTGGGGCTACACCCCAGTTCAGTATATTGGTCCACATGGGCCGGGGCTTGGACTCGATCCTTGGACCCAAGGGCTGCAAGAGGAGCACTTAGCCCCTTGAGTTATCCTGACATCTCCTGAGTGATGCTCATTATTATTGTTGCCTTTTTTTTTTAAGATTTATTTTATTGTTTGAGAGAGAATGAGAGAGACACAGAGAGACAGAGAGAAAGGGAGAGGGCAGTTGCCATAGTTGTACATCATTAGTTGGGACATAGTTTCATTCCATACAGGTGGATGTGGGGCCCCATGAAGCAGAACTGAAACGAGTGCCTCCTTCATGGGAGGCAAGAACCTTCATTGCTATCCTGGCAGTTACCAGTTGTGCACCATGTGGATTTGCATGATCTGAAGTTGGGATTTGATCCCTGGACCTTGCGGTTACAAGGCAAGTGCTCAACCTGTTGAACTATCCCAGCATCCCCTTTGCATGTTTTTGTGTGCCCCTGCAAGATTGTAGGAGTTTGAATTACAACAACAAATAAGCACTAACTTTCTTGTTAAACTTGGCGAGAGTGAAAGTGAAATCAGGGACATGTTAATCCAAGTTGATGGAATTAATGCCACGAAGAAAATGGCAGTGTACAAACAGATTAAACATTTTTCTTCTCTCACCTTCTCTAAAACAATGTTATAAATCTTTAAAAACAAACAAACAAACAAACAAACAAACAACTGTATTGGAACACTCTTCCTATTCACTTGGTCTGGCCCCCAATGACTTTTTCCTTTACCCAAAGATACAGAATATCTTGAAAGGAAGATATTTTGATGACATTCAGCATATTTTGATGACATTCAGCATATTTTGATGACATTCAGGACACCAAGGGTAATATAATGATGGCTCTTATGGTCATTCTGGAAAAAGAGTTCCAAAATTGCTTTGAAGAGTGGACTAGGCACTGGCATCGGTGCATAGCTTCCCAAGGGGAGTACTTTGAAAATGACCATAGTGATATTCAGCAATGATATATGTAGCACTTTTTCTAGGATGAGTTCGTGAATTTGATTGTCAGACTTCTAATATTTTTCTCCCCTTGCTATAATGTAAGTTCTATAAGGACAGGAATCTTTGTCTATCTTGATCAAAAGCTCTTAGAACCCTTGTTCCTGATATATAGTAAGTGCTCAGGAAGTATTTGTTGAATAAATGAATAAATTTTGGTTTGTAGATGTATTCCTGCTATGTTAGGTGTCCCTCCTTATTTTAATCAGCCAATGTCAGGGAGATGAAGTCACATGTAAGTAAATAGTATTGCTCCCTCCAGAAATGAAGTAGGGTAGGTTGTCTTAAAATCAGTTTTTCTCTAAGGATGTGGAATGGGGATAGAAAGGAAATAATGAGCATGTCTGTACAAGTACAGTTATAAAAGTGTTGAATAACCAATTCGCTATGGGGCTTGGGGCAAACTTTAGAAGTTAGACTGTATGTTTGAGGTTTCCTTTTAAATTTAACATTCTAAGATACTTGCCTCGTAAGTGTTGATTTCTGGATATAATTTCTAATGGTGTTCAGCAAAATTCTTCTTTTGGTTCACATCCAATTAAGAATTTTGTCCTCAATTTGGAGACTTAGCAGTTACCGGTAATAAACTTATCAGAAGACACACAGAGTTAGGTAACATGCAACATTACAGAATCAGAGATTTAAGAATATCTCAGTGGACATCAATGATGGACCAAAACAACTAAGATAAAACTTAACAAAGATCAATTTAAAGTCCAGCATGGGGTAAAATAAAAATCAATTGTACAAGTGTAAAATGAAGGAAATCAGGCTTGAGAGCAAGTTATGTGAAAAAGACTTGAGAATTTTAGTTGATTTTAAGATCAATAAGTGCCAATACTATTTACTTACAGTGTGACGTTCCTTTTACAAATAAAACCAAAAAGTCTCGAATGCAATCTTGGGCCTTGTTTGTGGAAATATAGCCCTAGTAAGGGACGTAATAGTCATACAATACATTGCACCATGAAGAGGATGTGTGACATATTTTGGTTTTATTTCAAATATTTTATGAGAGCTGAGATTGTCACATTTTAAGAGGACCATTGACAAATAGGCAAAATTTGAGGATACCAGAATGTAAAATATTTTTCAAACTACATTTATTAAATGCTGACAATGTTCCTGGCCCTGTCCTCAGTGCTAAGAATATATTAGTGAACAAGCTCACCAAAATCCATGCCATCTGGAGTTATCAAAGGGAGTGGGAAATTTACTTAAAAAAAACCCTTATGTATATACATATATGTTATTTTATATTTTATTTATCTATTTACATACTTACTCTATTATAAAACAGAAATATTTTATGATGTTTAGTCATGTACAAATTTTGAGAAGTGAAGCAAATTGGAAAATAGTGAAAAAACGTTTACTCATTATTTCCCTATTTGTGAGTAACCACATTTTTTGCAGACTGCATTTACTCTATGCAGTTTTTTAGGAACCGAGAAAAAGTATGGAGGTATGCATGAGCAGTTTCTGTGGGCTAGATCTGAAGTGAGGTTCATGACTTTCATCCATAGTGCACTGGTCAGAACTCAGTCACATGGCCCATAATATTCTAAAAGATATTGGGAAATGTAACCTAGTTTTGTTCACAAGAAAAGAAAGGGTATTTCCTAATATAATTATAACCATTTGATGATTCCTGGGGATTCTAATTGATTTTGTGATCATGATTCAGTGTATATGCTATTAGAAATATCGTTTTTTACTTAAAATTAGTTTTGGATCAGAACTAGTTTAGTTTACATCTCTCTTTTTTATAGTTGCTATTGTTTCTTTATAGCTTTTGCACTGAATTATTTTTGGGCTATTTTTGATTTCTGGGTGAGCTAAGTACTTAACTTCCTCATTTCCTTCACATGATTATGATTTTTATTTCATTTTTCAACTGTATTTAACTGGAATGTGGCACCACTTGCTGGGCATTTGAGATTGCTTTGATATCAGAGGGGAGAGGTATAAATCTGCCCTTCTTGAGAAATAACCCAAATGTGTCCCTTTTCAATCTCATTCATTGTGTTTCTCTGCTTCTTGAATTGTTCATACAAATGCAAGTCTTCTCTCACACACATTTCCAACTCGCCTTTTCAAAGAGCATGAACTTTATTCTGTTCTGCACCTCTGTTTGCATCATGAGCTTTCCGTGTTCTGATCTCCAGTCCTTTACAGGCTTGAGACAGGCTTGTTTAATTAGATCCCTTCAGGCTTCATAAAGGGGATGACAAGATCTTCCTGCTGCATTTGGTTCCTTTAAAACTTCGTGACATTTGGGGGCTTTCTTAAAGCTTGCCAAATGTCACTCAATGGAGGGTAACTGAAGCACCCCAACCAAAAGATGAAGTTTTAAAAAATTTCTTTCAATGATAGATGTAAGAGAACTTTCTTGCTTCCAAAATAATTTGGTAGGTTAATAACCTAATAGGTTGTTTTTACCAAAGTATTGACTATTGGGTGTTTGGTCTGTAATTCTTTAGAAAAAGGTTCAGTATATATCTGTATGATGTGTATCTGTTTTTGTGTTCAATTTAATCCATACACCAGAGATAGTTGTAGGATTACACTCATTGGAAGTGGTTAATCAAGAGTTCATACTCCAGACATGACTACTCTGAATATTTGACATATATTGATTTCTGATCAGTACCACAGGCTTTGTTAATGAATATATTATAGGTTAGAACTGGACTTTCAATGGTGAAATTAGTGGTCATGATATAGAGATTATCTAGTAGGTATTCCCCACCCTTGCACAAATAGTGCAAGGCTACAATTCAGCCAAGACATCGTAGTATGCCTATACTAGCTGTTTGGAGTTAGCAACAATTCTGATTGGGTAATATGTGCTATTTTTGATATTAAATATTTTGAACATTACCTTTTGTCACAAGATATAGGGATGAAAGAGCCCAGCAGTCTTTGCCTTAGGAATGGCAACAAGGTTGCTCTGTTTGGCTATACGGTTACACAGTGCTCAATCAGCAAACTGTGTGCAGCAGTCCTAAAAAGTTCCCTGGGTGTGACTCCTAGGTATTCCTATCTTTAGACACTAATTGGAAGGATTCTTGGTTGTTTGACTCTACTTGAGGATAAGTTGAGTCTTGGTGTTTAAATTTTGACACATTTGGCTTGGGTAAGCCTTTCTTGCAAGGTGCTGTTAGACCTGCTAAAAACACAGAGAGTGGGATTTTGTCAAGTTTAAAAAACAGAATACATGATTGTCTTGCAATTGCATGCTAATTAAGTGACAGGATTCTGTCAGCTGTTTGCCGTTTTTGTTACCTTGTAGCAGGTTGTAGAGAGGTCTGGAACTATCTCCTGCCTCTGATGAGTGTCTCTTAACCAGTAGTCTATGGACCCTTTGCATACGGTAGGTAGAATTCCAGGTCTTGGAATTGAAAGTAAATGACAGATTTGTCTTCACTAATTCTAATGGAAGTGTAGAATTTCCTTCAATTATGAGCATTGGTAAAATACCCTTGCTAACTTTTCTTTGTCACTATAGAAATCACATTTGTTTTTATGACACTTTACTGATGTTGCAGGTATCTCGACATATCATTTGAGAATTCTATGCATTTTTATATAACATATATTTAGAAATATATCAACAACTGTATTTCAATATATTTACTTTCTTTGTAATCCCTAAACATTTTCTTTTTATGCATTTAAAATATTATTATGAGGGATATCAGGATAGTTCAGCAGGTTGAGTTCTTTCCTTGCAATCATGAGGACTGGGGAGCAAATCACAACCCCACCTGTGCAAACCCATGTGCTGAACTATGGCACAACTGGTAACTGCCTGGATGATGGTGAATGTTCTTGACTCCCATGTGGGAGGCCCTCAGATCAGTTCCTGCCCCACATTCACCTGTGTGGAATGAAACCATGTCCCAATTAACGATGTACAACTATGTAGACTGCTCTGGGATCTCTCTCTCTCTCTCTCCCCCTCTCTCTCCCTCTCACTTTCTCTCAAGAAACAATAAAATAAATCTTCAAATAGAAGACACAAAAATGATTCAGCACATCTACTTTTTAAAGGCATTGATATTTACAAAAAGAGCATACTAGATGTTCATGAGTAAATTGACTTCGGTTAGTTTCCAACAGTAGATGATCCACAAAGTGCACAGGTGGTGCAGGAGTAAGGCTAATGGAAAAAAAGTAGTCATGAACTAGGGCAATTATTTTTCCCCCAGTTTGGG
>PVKE010012810.1:0-27500 GCA_004027555.1 Craseonycteris thonglongyai
TTATCTTTTTGTCTTCAGTGCATATTTATTTCTATTTTACTTTTTGACAGATAGAGAGAGAGACAGAGACAGAGACAGTTAGAGAACCGAACTGTGGGAACTCCCCAGTTCAGCATGTGGGTCCTGCCTGGGCCGGAGCCGGGATTCGATCCTTGGTCCTCATGGCCTCAAAGCGAGCGCTCAACCCGCTGAGCCGTCCGGGCTTTCCCTTTCAGTATTATTTGGATGGCCTTTAAATATTTTAGCTATTAGAACCATCCATTTTAAGATAAAAAATATAGAGAAGTAACTTTATATGTACAGGACTTTTTCCTAATTAGCATTAGGCTGTACTCCATTTGTAGTTAATTCTGCCTGTTTTGTTTTATATTAACCATGATGCAAGACAAGTAGTTATAAAGTGTTCATGTTACAGAGTGTTCGCATGTAATTTATTGTATAAGATAAAAAATGCCCTCTTTCTTATATTATAATATCCCTGTGTTAAGGTTCTTATTCAAGAAGAAATAACTTTTATGTACACAAAGAGAAAAACCTGCCATTTTCCCGGATACCAGTGAGTTTCAGTTCTTTGAATCACGTTTATGACTTACAAGTAAAATGGATACAGATTGAGAGATGATTAGGTCAAATGACACAGAAATGTGAGAAAGTGAAAGAAACTTTCTTTAACTTTGGGTACCAGTATGTGTCTGGGCTTTGGGCAGTGTTCTTTAAAGACAGACATGGACCCAAAAGTGTAAGGAGAAGCTGAAATGAGAGAGCTACAGGGGTCAAGTTAACCTCGTTTTGTCTTTGTAAACACATGATCCTCTCAGTAGCAGACCCAGCACTGCTAGTGTGGCTACAGGGTATGTCAGTGGAGAGTGGAGAGCTATGCTAGGGGAAGTGGTCACATCGTCTTCACAGCTGCTGGCAATGAGGCTGTAATCAGAAGGAAGGGAAATGGAGAGGGTTTACTTCTAACGGATAGGAGGGCGGTCTGGAGAATAAAAGCATCTATACATTTCTGTCTTTCAGCGTACACACACACACACACACACTCTTTAAAGAAGAATACCATAATGCCACATTGGCTCTAGTAGAGGAGGGAAGAGAATATTTAAAAAAATGAAAGAAAGAAAAGCTGGAGCTTAAAATGTTTTTGTCTTGCTTAAATAATGTCACACTCTTTTGTTTGGTGTTTGTTTCCATTCTGTATTTTTTGAGGGCTGGAGGACCTGGTGACCAACTTTTGGTTGAAAGCTAGCACAATGCCTTCACAGTTGTAGCTGGAATTGAGCTGAGCAAGCTAGCAAGAGAAGTCAGACCACACTGGAGCGACTCTGGGAAAGCCCCAGGGCTCACTTTTCTCCATCACTTGTTTTTCCCACGTCTCAGTGAAGCTATTTTTGTGTAATGTCTTCTAGCTTTGGATTCTTCATGGCTTATAAGGCTAGCTCTTTTATCTTATTTTATGTTTTTCTGTTAGGCATTCTGCACATTGTTCCTGAAATTTGTTGAAGACTGGCAGAGTGATTTATTAGTCATAGTATTAATAATTAGTTATAGTATTAGTAATAATATAGATAGGCATATTTCTCAAGTAAGAGTAGTAGAATCAGTAATATAGAGTACAAAAGAGACAGGACTCAAGTGTGCATCTGAGAAAAAGATAAATAACAGGTATGTAACCAAAACACAGGTATCTATTTAACTTAATATATAACCTCATTACATTAGTCTTATTATTTCCTGTTAGTGAAAGAGTAATTTAGAAAAATTAGTAGGGCCACAATTCTAAGTTGTGTAGAGAAACTGAATAAAATCAAAGGCATTTAGGTGAAAACGTGATTTGCCAATTGTATAAATGCAACTTACTGGCCTCAATAATAACCTAGATTGGCAGAAAAACTGAAAAACTTGTAAACTTGCAACTATTCTGAGGGATTCTGGCAAAGTACCATTCAGGCCAGTGCTACTCAAGGTGTGGACTGTGGATCAGCAGTTTTAGCATCTTATTTCCTGGAGCCCCACTCCAGACCTGCCCCATTAGATTCTTGAACAACCAAGCCTAGGCATTCGTATTTCAACAAAGCTCACAAGGTAATTCATATACATCATACACTCTGAGAACCCTGCCTTGGAATGTAGCAAGATGTGTTAACCTTTCTCAGAAACATATTTTCTCAAAATAGTCTATACTTTAACTATTAGAAAGTCTTAGAAATTTGAAACTTTTAAGTTTATAGGCTCTCTATATAATTTTCTTCAGTTGAAGTCTTTGAAGTAGAGATAATGTAGACTTTCCTGCATGTATAATGTATAAACTTTCCTACATTAGTTCCAATAGCGTAAAGTACAAGTGTGTTAAGTAGCTACATCTAAATGCACTTTTTCATTGGTTGTCCTGTTTTTAATGATTGTGTGTGGCCGGCAAGGCTCTCACTGACCAGTTGTAGTTGTTGATGGTCTGTTACAATAATCCTGTTTTTCTTGTGTTTATCACTTCCGACCCAGGGTCACCAAGGAGGAGGGAAAGCAGCAGAAACAGTCGAGAAATAAAACAGTCGGAGCAGTGGTGGTTGTTTGAGAAAAACGACAGGGACATTTTAGGACACATTTTAGCTAATCGGCTAAGGCTGTCACGTCCGTAAGAGAATAAATGGAACATAGATTTGGTCTATAGATGTTTGTTGAGTAGAAGAAGCTCTTCATCGCTCCTTTTGTCCAGAAGTTTCCTTCTTGGCACAGGAGATGACAGTGACATCTGCACGGCAGTGCCATGAAGCACACTCCCCACCAGTGGGGCCGGCAAGCTGTCAAGCACGTGGCACCCTGGCCTGAGGACACCATGAGCCTGTTGTTGAGGAATCAAACCATGAGTGTGGACGGAGCCTCTACTCAGTGTCAGCCCAGGGCAAGGTGTCACTGAGAAATACAGAAGAATGAAAGCCTTCTGCTGTCCCCTCAAGAAGTTTCAACTTTGGGGAAGCCGGGATGGCTCAGTGGGTTAAGTGCTCACTTTGCAGCACCAAGGATCAGGGATCAAATCCCGGCCCCGGCCCGTGCGGAACCATATGCTGAACTGGGAGCTCCCCCAGTTCAGTTCTCTGTCTCTGTATCTCTCTCTCTCTCTTTCTCTCTGTCAAAATAAATAAATAAATAAAAATATATATTAAAAAAAAAAGAAGTTTCAACTTTGTTGAAGAGATGATTATTGTTCATTCAAAAAACTGGAAAGCCAAAACAGTGTCTGTTTATCATGAATGTAAATGGAGCTCAGAGAAGATGGCGATGTTCTTAGCTGCAAGTAACAGAATCCTTGAGAAACTGACTAAAACCCAGAGTATACTCAACTTACAGAACTGAGTGGGCTTGGGTCTGACATCACAGACCCCTCACTGAGCAGGTCAGTGATTCACACACATCTTTTCTTTCTTCTCTCAACCTTACCTTCAGCACTTATCAGCTTCATCCTAAACCTAGCTCATAGTCCCAAAATGTTTTCTGGAAGCTCCTAGACCTACATCCTTGTTGGTGCATAGGAAAAGCGTTTTAGCAAAACTGTAATAAATTGTGTAGGCTTCTCAGGAACCAAATTTACCATCAAGGGGACTCAGTGCATTAGTTGGGTTAGGCCAGGTCTCAAGTCCCACTGGTAGAGCTGAGGATGAAGTTAGCATCCTTGGGACCACAGGCCTTGCTAAACAGAATGTGGGACTTAAAGGAGGGAACAGAAGATGAGGAGGTACACAACACACATCTAATATCAGGGGTGGATAAAGGCTAGAGTAATCAAGGAGCACTTATAAGAGGTGGCGCCAGACTAGCTCTAGAAGGGCTGGTAACTCTCTGGAGGAAAGGGGGAGAATACTCCAAGTAGGAAAAAAGAAAAGCAAGCACAAAGCCGAGAGTGAGCATAGGTAGTGGGAACAATGACTAAACACAAGTATTCATGTTGGAGATTACAGGAATTAAGTTTGATGTTTGGAGATATTTTGTACAGGAGAGATCACCTTAGATTTACTGGGATAAGCAATAGGGAATTACTAGACATGAGTTGAATGAAGAGTCACAGGGTAGAAGTATCCACTTACACTGTTTTGTTCTGTCTCAAACCCATTGCATGTGTCCATTTTTTTTTATAAGCACCAATTATGTGTGAAGTGCTGGATATATAACACAAAAATGAAGAACACAGAACATGTGCTTAGAATTTGCCTGCCTAATTACGGAGGTCCGGGTAACACCACGCCAAACAACCATTTTATAATTTTACCCCACTAGGATGTATATTAAGAACAGAAAAATATGGGGGTGCCGGGATAGCCCAGCAAGTTGAGTGCTTGCCTTGTGACTGCAAGGTGCAGGGATCAAATTCTGACCCCAGCCTGTGCAACCCCATATGCTGGCCTGTTGCACAACTGGTAACCACTTGGATGGTGCTGAAGGTTCTCAGGTCCCAGGCGGAAGGCCCCGCCCTGCTCAGCCCCATGTCCACCTGTGAGGAATGAAACCGTATCACAACTAATGATGTACCACTATGGAGACTGCTCTGGGTCCTTTCCCTTTACTCTGTCTTTCTCTCAAACAATAAAACAATAAAATAAATATTTAAAGACAAAGAAAAATGATGTTATGTTTTCCTATGAAATAATCAGATTCCCTGAATCTTCAGGCCTTCAGGGAATATGTATTCGGATGTAAAGGGCTTGCTTGGTCTTCTGTGTGGCTTTAGTTAAGTAAATACTAATGAGCTGTGGGTGTGAGGAAGGACCTGAGACACCTAAGCTGTGAAGGGACTCAAGTAGTGTTTTGGGGAAAGGAAATCATCAACCAAAACGTGAAGAAATGCCCTCCACAGGAAGGTGCAAGGCCGCGGGGGCTCCCGGGGGCTCCCCAGCTGAGCCCTCGCGGCGTCCCGGGGGCGGGGCAGCCTGGTCGCCCGGTCGGCGGGGACAGGTGTCAGGCGGGTGCGGCGGCGGTGACGGCCGGTGAGTGATTGCGCCATCAGCTTCCCGCCGCGATCCATCATGCGGCCCTGGTCGCTGAAGAATCACAGCGCAGCAAGGTGCTGAGCTCAGCAACATATCATTAAACAAGGTTACCACCGGCAGATTTGTTCCCATGATCAATCTGGTCAATAACCGCTCCACCTCACGCGACACTCTCTCCCCCCACCCCACCCCACCCCCATCTTCAAACGTAAACAAGTGTTACGAAACAATGTAAAGCTTCCAGAAGTCTTCATTTCTCCCGGGGCATTCCTCAGGCTTCTTTAAAAACCCATCTAAATCATGAAAAATAACCTTTACTACAGGATATATCCTCAGGCCAGTGTTCTACCCTAATTCCATATTTTATTACCTGATACTGGCTGATTTTTTTATTTTTTTATTTTTCCCCTCTCCAATTGGTTACTAAATAGCATTGGGACAATTTTCTTTTCCTTCTTTTCCCTCAAGCCTGCGTAGCTCACTAGTTCCTTCCCTTAGGAGGCCCCACAAGAGATAGAAGTTAAACACTTACTGCTTTTACTGCTCAAGTTTAATCCGTGTGTTCTGCATTTAACTCTTCCCACGCCTAGGCAGACACGTGACTGGGGGGTGGAGGCGAGGGGGATTGAATGCTTGCCTAACAGATAATATCTTGACTTCTTTACAGTGTTGTTAAGACTTGTAAATGTTATAATCATTACTCTTTATAAAACTGAACAGGGATTTCACTAGAAAAAAACCTCCAGTACTCTGTTGGCAAGGTTGAAACAAAAGATTCTAATATATATGACAGTAGAAAACAACCAATGAAAAAAATGTACAAATATGAATACTTATTCTAGAAAACAACAACAACAAAAAAGACTTTCCAAATATCCATCCTTTCTGACTCATTCCCCTGAATATTTCAGAAATTTATGGTTGTAAGCTTATATCCCTAGAATTAAAAATATATATGTTTATGTGATTAAAAATAGACACATTGGTGATTTCGACCTTAAAAAACTATGAGAGTTTATCTAACCTAACTGATTAACTGGTTATAGGGTAAATTAATAACAGATCTCAACTCAGACTCCATTCCAACTTCCAGGACTTTCATTAGTACAAAAATAAAGTTTGTTCTTATCTTACCTCTAGGTAAGGTTCTTTTATAGCTGTCCCAGGGAGCGAGCACAGATTTCATGTTTAATTTCTTGCAAAAAAAAAAGGGGTTTCTTAATGTTTTAACTTTTTTTTTTTTTTTTTAGTGGGGGCTCCTAACAGACTTGGTTCGCTGTCGGCGAGGGCAGCAACGGGACACTCACCATAATGTTTTTCTTAGATAATTGCATTAAATAGAATAATCCATATAGAAATTCAGTTGCCTAATGTATTTTTTGTGTGTGAAGATTTATTGTTTTTGACAGAGACAGAGAGAGAGAAACAGAGAGACAGAGAGAAGGGGGAGGGCCAGAGCAGTCTCCATAGTTGTAAGTCATCAGTTTTCCACATGGTTTCATTCCACACAGGTGGGCAGGGGCCGGGCAGGGCAGGAACTGGGCTGAGAGCCTCCTGCATGGGAAGCACACCTCAGTTCAGCATATGGGTCCACACAAGCTGGGGCCCAGGATTCGATTCTCGGTCCCTGGGGCTACAAAGTGAGAGCTTAACCCACTGAGCCATCCCGGCTTCCCCACCTAATGTATTTTTTATTCTTTTATTCAAATCCATTTCCTTCCTTCCATCCATCTATCCATCCATCAATCCATCCATCCATCCATCCATCCATCCGTCCATCCATCCACCTGACTTTTTAGTGAAGATCAATTGAAGCTGGCCATTTATCTTTGCATAAAACACCTTTAAGTTAAATGGTTAGGTTTACCTTAAGCATTAGTAAATAGAAGTTTATTCCTTTATGCTCATAGTACAAAACATACCACTCACTGACGTGATAAATCTAAGACTTCTTGCCAAGTAAAAACAGACATTGAGAGAAATTAGAACTCATTGTCTAGATTCCAAAAACATGCTATTCTTTCTTCTCCTTTTAAAGGTGTGATATAGCTGCTAAATGCTAACAGAACTCACTGTTTACATTATTGCTTAAAAATGTTTATCGTTTATTCTATCTGTGAAAATTTTTGTAGTAATCTTTGCCAGTGAAGTCAGTTTTAAGAACATGTAACCTATATGATTACCATTAAGAAACTGATTGCCTACTGGTGTAGATTAAAAGCATGCATTGTTCTTTCATGATGTGTTAGTCTGTTCTATTCTGTCTAATGTGAGATCCAAATTCTCTTCAGGAAGATCATTTCACATATCAAGACTGATGACATGATAATTGGTATAGATTGGTAGCTCTTAATTTATTTATAGGAGAAAAATAGGAGATATATTTTAGTAGGTCCAGGTTAGATCCTTAGTCTAACAATAGTATTTATTGAATGCCCATTGTGTATAAGGCACTGCATCTAATTTTTCTTATAACAATTCCATGGTTACAGATTACATTGCTATGTTCAGAAGATACTAAATCTGAGTCATGTAGTAGAGACTTAATTTGGTTAAACCCCAGATGACTTATAGTCTAGATACAATATTCATGGCAGCTTTGTAATGGGCTTACGTGGTGCTTATAGTACAATAATGCAAAAAAGTGAAGGAAGCTATTGCTTCCATAATACACTATAATTTGACTTAGGCTCTGCATAGATACAGTCATCAATAACTCAGTAAAAACAATTTCACATCTAAGCATCTCCTCTAATGACAGAAATGCCTAGTCTCTTGAAAGGAAGGTGATGGGAAAACAAAGCATTCTTTCTATTATCCATTATCTTTCTTTTGCTATTGATTTAACTCAAATTTAGAAGGGCATAAGTGAAAGAAAAATATAAACCAAAATATATTAGTTATAGGCAGCTTTAACATGCATTCTTGTACCATTTCTGATATTATTCATAGTTATTTTCAAGCATTGGTAAATATCCAAATAGTGTTAGATAATAGCATTTCATTTATAATGCATTAAACATTTTCTTTTATCTCCTTGGACTAGACATACAGGGTCCTGCAGAAGTAACGCCCTGGCAGAAGGAATGCCCCCTTTTTTATGAGCTGGTAATCTATATCAAATCTTTTACTACAATATCATAAGCATGTAATTCTGTAACATAATATTACACTCTCACACACTCTGACATTTTAGGTAAAATGTTCAAAATGCTGTCCATTTCATGGGAGACAAAGCAATCCTTACAACATTATGGCATTACTTCTGGTGGGCCCTGTATTTATCCCTATTTAGGGATCTTGTAAAACTTCCCCATTGTGTGTGTGTGTGTGTTTATTTTTCCCTGGGCACCCATTGTAAAGCTCAGTTGTATGCCTCTCACAAATTAGGTCATTTTGAAAAGCCTCCAACTCCATCTTGCACACATTTTATTCTCAGTGGAGATACAGTAGCAAGTCAACGAAACACTTAAGAGAGTCTATTGTGATGTTTACCACTCATTGTGCATTTAATTCTTAATTCACACATCTTTCCTCGAAACTCTATTCACCTCAAATGTAATGTGTTCGTGGGAATGCCCTGGGAGTCAATGTCATGGCAGTGAATATTTCTGTTGGCTTCCACATCTGTTTTTCTGAGGGTCATTTCTTTAGACACTGTATCATCAGCCTAACATGTCAAGTAAGCCTTGAGCCTTTGCCTTAACAGAAGTTGACCCCCTTTCTCATATCTAGCACATTACCACATGGCTTGATATTATACAAGTAGCATGAGATTTCGTGCCAACTACTATGTATTTTAGGCCATTCTCTTCTGGCTATCTTGAGTTCCAATTCTGCTCAGTAATAAACTTTCACATATGTCTTTACAACAAAACAATTTCTCTTTCTTCTGAGAGAAAGAGCAATGGGTTTGGCTAAACAAGGATGAAGTCCTAGGGTACAGACTAGGAGTATTGGGGAAGGCAAGATTTTTGTTTTTGTTTGATTTTTAATTTTCTTCGGGACTAGAAGTGAGCTTCCCTAGGCATTACAAGTGTATAACTCAGTGCTCTGGAGACCAGCATTTTTTATGTTTTTGGGTTGATGCTAATAAGGAGGTCAACCTAGTTATTTCTGAAGGACTTTGTCCTGAGTTTCTCAATTTGGTTCCTTCTGGCCACCATAGCTTTCATACCCTTCCTAGTTTATACCTAGTGAAGCACAATTACAAGCACCCAGCACACGGAGACCTAGGCCCCTCTAACAGTTCCCACTGAAGGATTGCCAGTAGATATTAGACCGGGATTTGAGTCCTTCAACTGGTAACAATTTGACATATGTTGAAATTGTAGGGTTATATATGCTACCTCTCGCTCTACAAATATCAGGCATCTCTGTGGTGTTTTTGTTACCGTTTCTGGATGGAGCTGTGTGCACCATGGCGAAACAAGACTAATTGAGAGTTTCCGTGTGTCCAATCAGCCATGATGCATTAAGAAGGCAAAACACGAACAGCAGGAGCCTGTAAGTTCAGTCTCTTGCAATTCATCTCACTGGAGTAGACAAGTTGCAGGATCGCATCTACTAAAACACTAAATAAATACACTTGATTTGGCTTTGTTCTTTATGTTTTGCTGGCTTGCTTACTTGCTTCATTCAACAAACACGATGGGGGCCTTCTGTAGGCTCTGTGATACTGGGGGGTTTACAAGCCCGGCTCCAAAAGCTCACAGTCTAACACAGTCTCTAGAGAAGTAGCTTATCCCAGGAGCATGTGATAAGTGCACTGACATGGGTCATCGTAGGATGCTCTGAGGGTAGGGGTCATTATCATATCAAGATGGGCTTTGGGAAGGAGTGAATGCTTTAAAGTAGGAGACTGCTATCCAGAGACGCATAAGGAATAGAATATGAAGAGGCATGGGTGTGGAAAAGGCCAGCCTACCTGTCACCAACCCCAGGAGAGTAGGATAATGCTGGTATGCTTGGATTCAGATGGCCTGTGCATACAGGAAAGAGACAAGGCATTGTCAATGGGCAAGACATGTGCTGAGGGGTCTAGATAAAATGCTGAAGGAGAGCAAAGTCACTTCTCTGTGACCTTGGAACAAGATTTCCTCTCTCCTACAGAAGTCTTTAACCCAGGCCGCAAACAAAAACGTTTCAAACGTACTTCTCATAATACGACAATTGTAAAAGCAATTAGCTCTCACTTTCAGTTACAAGGCACACAGATCTCTGCTTTACTGAGGTTTATAACCAGCGTGCCCATTAAAGAAGGCGTCAACCCATTCTGCCTGAAAGTCACCAACAGAAATGGAAGGAAAATCATTATAGAAACAGGCAATCATCTAAAGAAGCAAGAACATGAGTATCCTGTGCGATGAAAATGGGCCCACACACCTAGTGGAATTGTAATGAGGGAAGAAAGTGCATAATAAGTCTGCACGTATTTCTTCTTCCTTCAAGAGATACGACTGTCAAAAGGATTTGAAAGGACATGGCAAAAGTGGGGAGGAGGCCTTAAAGTTGTATAGAGGGTATTGTTGAGAACTGTCTCAGATGGAGTGCTTGTAGTGGAGAACTGGTTGGATTCATTTGTTAGCTTTTCTTCCAATAACTCCATACAATGAAGGATGGGACTGCTCAAGTCGAGGTGCCTTTACTATGAAAGCAGAAGGGATTCTACTTAAGGACCTTCAGTGAATGGGCTGGGCTGGCCACAGGAGTTGGTAAACAGGCATTTGGTAGAAGATGGCCTCCATGAAATAGGGCCACACACCAAGGAACGTGGGTTTCTGGAAGCTGGAAAAGGTAAGGAAACAAAGACCCCTCCACATAGACCTGTCAGTGCTTGGATTTTAGCCCAGTGACACTTCTAAGCTCCTCTATATTTGCAAGATAACAAATTTGTGTAGTTTTAGGTGATCAGGTCTGAGGGAAACAGTTGTAGCCATAATAGGAAACTAAATTCTCTCTCTCTCTCTCTCTCTCCCTCTCTCTAGAGAGAGAGGGAGAGAGAGAGAGAGAAAGAGAGAGAGAGAGAATCTAGATTACACAAGCTTTATAAAGATTGCTAACTAATACTCTCAGTAAAATTCTTTCCCAGTTTCAGGGAGCAGATGACTTCCTGAAGTTTGTAGACAGCAAAAACATAACTAGATTCCTGCTTCTATCATTATAATCTGGTTTACTACATTTCCTTTTTCAAGTCAAAAGATAAAGAAAAATGTCTATAAGGCTTTGGGAGTTCAAATCCACGAGCTTTGCCTTCCCCACAAAAAATGAGATAATGATAAAAGACTAAAAGTTTTAAATTTCTCTTAGATATTTGTCTTTCTTATGTCCCATTCCTCTTGTTCTAATGAGTTCATGATCCATTTTTAAATAATGTTAAAATAAAAGCTAAAAAAATTAAAATACGAACTAGAATCCGGAAAGTGAACTCTTCTTAGGAGAGGCTTAATGAATGGTTGGAAAGCGAATACACTAGTCCAACTACCACAGAAATCAAGAAATAGAATAACCAACACCTTACAAGCCCCCGTTGGGCCTTTCCCAATGATCCTCCACAAAGAAAATGGTGATTCTTACTCCTTTCACTGTATTTGGGCTTTGATAGGCTTCATATAAATGGCATCATACAGTATATAGATTTTTGTATCTTGTTTCTTTTGCTTGACATTATGTTTTTGAGTTTCAGCCATGTTCTACCGTATGTGTAGCAGCCTTTTACTTTCATTGTTGTATATGTCATTGTATGTGCATACCAAAATTAATTAATTTATACTGTGGTTGATTGGCATTTGGTTAATTTCCTGTTTGGAGCCATTATGAGTAGTGCTGCTAAGGACCTACCTTTTGGTGAATGTATGTAATATTTATGATGGGTGTATAACTAAATGTGGAATTGACCATTGAATATGTATTTGGTCAGCTTTAGTGGACGCAGCTATGTGGTTGAACCAATTTATATTCTCACCAGCCATGTCTGAAAGCTTGTCACTGAATGTTCTTGCAGACACTTGGTACTGGGATTTTTTGTTTGTTTATTTTTCAAATGAATCACTCTGAAATGTATGGATTAGTATCTCACCCAGGTTTAATTTGTATTTCCCTGATAACTAATAATGTTGAACACCTTTTCATTTGTTTATTGGCCATTGAATATACTCTGAAATGCCTTGTTTAAATCTTTTCTTATTGGGATGTGTACATTTTTCTTGTTGATTTGCAAGGATTCATTTATATCCTGGATTTAAGCAATTTGTCAAATGGAAGTGTCACATATTTCTCACATGGTCTTTGACTTTTTCATTTGCTTAATGGTGTTTTGATGAATAGAAGTTCTTAAAACCAGGAAGGCCCAATTAAAAAAATTTTTTTCCTATATACCCATAGCTATTTTGTTTTCTATTTGCCTATCCTCAGGTCCTGCAGCTGTTTGTCTGTGTTAAATTCTAGTAGCTGTATTGTTTTGCCTCTATTTTTAATAGACTTTATTCTTTAAAGCATTCAAGTTCACAATAAAATACAGAGGAAAGTATAGAGGGTTCCTGTACACCAATACACTCATGCTTCCACACATAAGTAGCCTCTCCCTTATCAAGTCCATTTGATAAGATTAGGATTTTTGTCTTCTTATTTATTATTGAGTTATTGTAAGAATCCTTTATATATTCTGGATAGCAGAAACTTTTCAGATATAGGCCCAAATATAAAATCTGTGTTTAAGTATTTTGTCAGAATATTGTCTTCTAGTTAGATGTTTTAGATGTTTTCTATTTTTTTAATGGTGTGTTTGATCAGCAGACGTTTTTAACTTTGATAAAGTCCATTTTATAACTTTTTAATTTTATGGTTCCTGCTTTTTACACCTCATTTAAAAATGTATCCCATTTCTAGGTTAAAAATACATTCTCCTCTACGTTACACGCTTTACCGTATGTTTAGGTATATGACCCATTTCAAGTTAATTTCAGTGTATAGTATACAGGCTAATGTCAATTTTTTTCACATGGACAGGCAGCTCTGTTTGTTGAAAAGACTGTCCCTTTTTCATTGAATTCTCTCGGTACTTGTGTCATATATTGCTCATATATCTGTGTATCTAGTTCTGAACTCTCTAGTCTTTTTCATTCATCCTTACATGAATACCACACTGTTTTAATGCCTGCAAGTTTAGAGTCATTCTGGAAATCAAAGACTTCACAATTGATTTTTATTTGTTAATCTTACATTTTGCAACCTTGCTATATTTATTTATTAGTTCTAGGATCTGGTTTGTATGTCATATGATTTTCTATTTATGAGATCATGTGATCTATGAATAAATATGAATAAGGATTGTTTTTACTTCTCTTTCCATATTAAATCCTTAAAAAATCTTTCTCTTGGACTGTCTATGACTTCCAGAAAATTGTTAAATAGTAGTTATGCCATTGAACATCCTTCATTTCTTTCTAATAGAAAAAAAGCATTCAAGTCTTTCATCGTTAAATATATTAGCTATAGATTTTTCAAAGATGTCCTGTGTCATGTTGAAGAAGTTCCCTAGTGTGCTTATAACTTTTATCATAATAGGGTGTTAAATTTTATCAAATCTCTCTGTATTTATTGAGATAATCACACAGTTTTTACATGTATCTATTAATATGGTGAATCACTTTGATAGATTTAAAAATGTTGATTCTTGTATTTCTGGGATAAATTCTACTTGGCCTTGTACGTGTTATTGTATCAGTCAGGGTTTGATCAGAGAAAAGGCACCACTGTAAATCATAGAATATGAAATTTATTATAAGAATTTAACTTTACTTACTCGTAATTGTGGAGACAGGTAAATATTTTATATGCAGCTCTTTCTTCCATCTTTGGTGTTGGGATTGGTATGTGTGTCAGAGAATCTGAAAGAGGAGATTCAAAGTGAGCTGGAAGAGTCATGCGCTTGGCAGCAGTCCCAGGAGTTGCACACATTGGCCTGGGATTGCAAGAACCTCAGAGAGGAAATCTGGAGGGAGCTGCAGAAGCTGAACCCTTAGCTGCTGCTTCCAGAGTGGTCCTGGATTCAGAAAACATGTAAGAAGTGATCCAGGAGCAGCTAAAGGAGCTAAGGAAGGACCCAGCCACCTTCCCATGCCAATAAGGTGGGCTAGCACTCAGCAACAATGTGTGCCCAACCACATCGCCACGTGTGCCCAGAGCAGCCTGCTATGCAATTTGGCTGCAGTGCTACCTTTCTTCCAGATCTCCGGGAAAATGTCTCTTCATACCAATGCTAACTTAAAACTATGAAAGGATAGGAGTTCTAGAAAACTCAGTTCCATAATCACTGAAGCTTCTGTTTGTATTTTTCAGACTTTTTCTTTTCTTCTGTGCTTCAGTGTGAATAACTTCTATTGATGTATACACAAATCCACCGATCTGTTCTTCTGCAGAATCATATCTACTACTCATTCCACATGGTAAATTTCTCATTCAAGATATTTGTATTTTTCATCTCTGAAAGTTCTATTTGGTTCCTTTATAGATGCCTTATTTCTTCCCTTCATGTAGCAATATTCTCTTTTAAATCCTGGAGCATATTGATAATAGCAGATTAAGGCCTTTGTCTGCTTGTTGTATCATCTCTGTCACTTCTGAGTCAGTTTCTATTGAGTGATTTTTCTTCTGGTAATGGGTACCATGTTCCTGCTGTTTTGTATGTCCAAGAATTTTTATTAGGTGCTGAGTATTGTGAATTATACACTACTAAGTGCTAGATTTTATTGTACCTATTTAAAGTATGTTAGACTTTGTTCTAGTCAAAGTTGAATTAACTGAGGATCAGTTTGATTATTTCAGGGATTACTTTTTAGACATTTTAAGGTTAAGTCTAGAGTAGGGTAAACGTCTATGAAGAGGTATGTAGTAAATCTTTTAAGCTTTACTGATTCATAGGATGTTGTACATAAGATGTTGTACATCCTATGTCTTCCGACTGTTTTTTCCTCCTCTTTCTCCATCTTCTTCTTCTTCTTCTTTTTACTTAAAAAAAAAAAAAGTCAAAAACCATTCTTAGCTAGGGATCCAGACAAAAATGGTCATGGACTGGATTTGGCCTTTGGGCCAGTCTTTGTCAATCTCTGATCTGGAATATCCACTATTCTAGGACTGGTTTGGTGTCCCTACTAGGGTGTGACCTCTTTGGGGTGTCCAGTAGAGGTGCCTGTCAGCCCAGCCTGAGCTCTGGGGACTGTCCAGGACACTACTCTTTTTTTAAATTTTTTAGATTTATTTTATTGTTTCTGACAGATACAGAGACAGAGAGACAGAGAAAAGGGGGAGGGCCCAGAGAAGTCTCCATAGTAGTACGTCATCAATTTTCGACATGGTTTTGTTCCACACATGTGGGCGGGGGCCGTGCATGGTGGAAACTGGGCTGGGGGCCTCCCACATGGGAGGCATGCCCCTTTGAGCCAGGGGCTGAACTGGGGAGCAAGACCCAAACTGGGGGCCTCCCCCATGAGAGGCATGCTCTTTGAGCCAGGGGCTGAACTGGGGGGTGAGACCCCAACTGGGGGCCTCCCACATGGGAAGCACACCCCAGGTCAGCATATGGGTCCGCACGGGCCGGGGCCAGGATTCGATCCTCGGTCCCCGGTGCTGCAAATTGAGTGCTTAACCCGCTGAACCATCTGGGCTTCCCGGAGGACACCACTCTTGAGCTGCTGTTTGTCAGGCCTCATGTGTAGTTTAGTATTCAATAACAGATGCATGAGACTCTGTGGCTATTTCTGGAGCTCTTTTTCCACACAGCCCTCTCCTCTCTCACCACCTCAGCCTTCCAAAGTTCTGATCTGTATCTTCTCAACTGAGTGCGATCGCTATCTTCTCTTTGGGATTTTCTCATTGTCCAATAGTCTGGAAGTACCTGCAGACACAAGTCAAGGCCGTCATATGTCTCACTTCAGTTAAGTCCCTTCTCTGATGGATCATGGTCCTGCACTCCCCCCAAACCATTGCTTTATATATTCCCCACACTCTTCTAGTTGTTTAAGGGGAAAGGTAGGTTTGGTCCCAGGTCGTCCAACATGCCATGAAATGGAGCTTCTCCATCACCAGTCTTTTAAAAATTTATTTTTATTGTTTCTGACAGAAAGAGAGAGAGATACAGAGACAGAGAGAAGGGGGAGGGCCCCGAACAGTCTCCATAGCTGTACGTCATTGGTTTTTCCACATAGTTTCATTCCACAGGTGGGCGTGGGGTGCACAGGGCAGGAACTGGGCCGGGATCTCACCCCAGTGAGGACTGAGCTGGGGGCACTCCCCAGTTCAGCATATGGGTCCGCATGGGCCGGGACCGGGATTGGCTCCTCAGTCCCCAGGGCTGCAAAGTGAGCACTTAACCCACTGAGCCATCCTGGCTTCCCCTCCATCACCAGTCTTTTAAAGCATGTCTATACTTCTTTTTTTTATTGTTAAATTTATTGGTGTGACATTGATTGGTAACAACTAGATAGTTTCAGAAGGAAATAGAAATTGTGATTATTGCTGTTTAAAAGTCTCTCAGATTTTTCCTTTCTTCTTTATTCTTTGTGCCATTATACAATATCAGGCTGGGTCAACTTTATCCTTAAATTACGGTATTATAACAGGTTGATCATAAAATCTTTGAATCCAATGATTACATCTTATTTTGTGATCTTGAGTAGGTCTTTACTATCTCTTCTCTCAGGTAAGTCTAGAGTTTTATTTTTAATATATACCCCCCCCCCATATATTGGGATAGCAAAATACCAAACACCTGAACGTTGAAAAGAACAGGTAAGGTTAAAAAAAAAGAGATGAGATACAATGAAAACAATATTTATAATAAAAAATGAGAGAGAACATTTGTTGAAACAGGCATTTGTGCTAAAAGCCTGTTATATACCTTGTCTCATTTAACCATCACAAGATTTTTATGGAGTAAAATATTTTAATTTCCACGTTATAGGCAAGGAAAGAAAACGATTGCATTCGGTCTCCCCTAAACATCATGAATTTGGTAGACCTCAATTGACAAATTTCTATTTCACTAACCAAGGCACCAGAAATCCAACACAGGTTACCTGTTGTGATTTTGCTGACAGTATAGTTTGAGGAGTTACAGCATAAGCTAAATCCTAGCTCCATCATTTGCTATACACAAGACCCCAGTTGCTTACCCTCTCAGTACCCCAGTTTCCAAAGCAACTGAGAAGTAGTAATGAGTATGTTCTTCTCATTGCTTATATGCTCATGTTGGCAAAATCATTTTCTTACCTGGAAGGACTGGTTCTAATGACAGGAATCTGAGAAGATGCAGAATTATGTAAAACTCTGGCAACATGTCATAAAAACATTCTGGGAGAGCAGCCTAGATTGCCTGATGAATTATTCTCTTGGGCATCTGGCCTCCTGGTCTCGTTGCTTTTCCAGTTGGAAACCATACAAGTGTAGTAAACTCCACCTCACTCCCTGCAGATTATTTACCATGAAATTCCTTCCAAGTTATCCTGATTGCCACCCTTGGGGGAAGCTCTGATATAAAATGAGGAGACTACGTAAGGACTGAGGTCCTGCACTGTGGATCGAAGACAGAAAAGCCATTGACACAATTCCTAACTACCCTTAAAGTACTGCCTTAAAAGCACAGCATCTGGGAGTATTCTGTCTACTCTAGCTTTAAAGGTGAATTTTGCAATTTTTGAAAAGGTCCTTAGGATCACATTGCAGAATTAAAGGGTGTATTATAATTATCAATATCAATAGTAATAAAAGTTTATTAAAGGTCATTAAAATGAAAGGGGATAGCTCCCTATCCCATCAATCTGAATTGACTCCCTCCTCTTGTGTTAATTAGAAAACTCAGATAATGGTTCTATGGGGGAGTACAGGGAAAATTTAATTACGAAAGTTTAATGGGCCACTATCTACTTCCTGCCAGATTAAAAACTGATGATTTACACAATTTTAGATATTACCACAGGCTTTTCTAACAAAACATGTTGCAGAGGAATGTACAAGTTTAGTGAGAGCTTTCTGGTTATTTTAAAACAATGCCAACAAAAACCACATTTGCATGTTCTTTTAAAAAATAAGGCACCACAGAAAGTATATGTACAAATGCTTACCACCCTAAGTTAAGTAACGGTCAGAAAAATGCAGATTTTCCCACAACTATCACTAAAAATAACATTATATCAGTTATCTTAGAATTGGAGGAAGGAATACATATTGGGTGGGGGGAGGATAGATAATAAGCTACTAAGGAAATAAAATGTCCTACTATTTCAGTCCCATGTTTTTCCTTGAGTGTCAGTCATTCATTTCCCTCGATCTTGGGTTGTCTGCTACCAACACAAAGTGATAGCATTACGGAAAACATGGAATATGAAGAATATAGATACAGAGAAAAGAGACGGGTAACACACAAGAGGAGTTACAAAAAAGAAAAAAGCAGCAGCTCTTCCTACTCCACCTTAGTTTTTAAATGGTGTGGCTTGGAAAATAGAGGATACACACACTAAACACAGGCTATTGAGTTTGATGATGAATTTAGGATGGTTAGCAAACCCTCTGGACCTGCACTGTCTAGTCCTGCAGCCATGAGTCCTATGTGGCCCTTGAAGTGCTCCCATCCAATGTGAGAGGTCTGGTGTGTCAAATACACACCAGCTGGTGAAGACCTGCCTTTAGTCGGTTTACTGAGATGCTCCTTAGAGGTTGTGCTGAGAGGTCCAGAAACTGAGGGATCCATGAGCTGTTCAAGGACAAGAAAGACCAGTTTCTGGGAGGAGCTGTGGTCAGGAGCTGCTGCCAGGAGGAAGGAAGCCCTGAGCTGTCAGGAGGAAGGCCAGAGCTGTCACCCCCCCAGAGAAGCTGCTGGAAGGTTGCTTTCTCATTTCAGAGAAATGCCTGCTGAGGAAGAAGGCATAAAGTTTCCACGTCAGCTTCTCCATCCTCCCTCTCAGGAACGACGCCATTCGAATGAAGGCAGTCAGTGTTCTTATTTCTACTCTACTTGTCATTTCAGGGAAGAGTGAAGACTGTAGACTTTTCATTACAATCCTCTCTGAGGAGAGAAAAAATACTTTTCTTGTGGAAATCAGGTGATACTTAAAACTCACTCTGAGTGCAGCCCTTTCAGATCGTAAGAAATAGACTGATGCTTGGATTCCTAGATACAATATGTTCTCTGGGGAAAGAGGTTATACTGAGGGAAAAGTCACAAGTGTTAAATGCTTATGAATTTTAAATGCTTGCTTATTGTATGAGCACAGGTAATTTAGATTATGTTAGCCAGTAGTCTTTAAAATGTTTTTGTCCTAGATCCCATTAGCAAAAATGTTTTGGGTAGCTCTCATATATAAAAATTTTTTACTCAAAAATTATATACTACTGTAATATCTAATAATAGGTATATTATAACATCTATACCTATAGTATGCATATAAAACCTACATAAAATTGAATTTAAAGGGGATAAGATAAAAACAAAATCAGCAATATTTAAATATAGCTTTATTTTCTTTATTGATAATATTTTTAAAAAGCATAGTTTAATATGAACTATGGTTGAAGATGCTTCATTAGTTTTGAAATTTTTGGTTAATACTTTGTGATGATAGTGATTGGAAGACCTGGTTTTAAAGTCTTTATTTTCACACAGTTTTAAGGAATGTCATTGCTGAGAAAGAGCTACCTTACAAAGGAAGATAGGTCCAAATGGAAGAAGTTCATTCTTGGCTCATCTTATTAAATTATGATACTCATTTTTCAATCCCAAACCCCAATTATGCAAAATATTTATTGTTGGCAGGACTGTCGGAGAACGCTCTCATACTTTGCTGGTGGGAGTGTAAATTGGTACATTTATGAAGTTAATTTGGCAGTGGCTCTCAAAATTCCAAATGCATAGAGTTTTTAATGCAGATAGTCAACCTCCTAAGAATTTATCCAGCAGTTATGTTAGCATGTGTTTAAATTGGCACACACAAAAAGTTATCCAGTGTTGTGTTATTTGCAATATCAAAAGACTAGAAAGAACATAAACATCTCCTCACTTGGGGACTCGTAAATCAATCTTGATATATTTATTAAAAAGGAAGATTATTCAGCCATGATAAAGGGCTCTTTATGTACTGATATGGGACTAGCTCCATGACATAGCAAGTGAAAAAACTCAAGATGCAAAATGTGTATGAGCTGCTGCTATTTCTTCTCTAAAAGAGGGGTTAGGGAGAGGAATATGGAGACATATATGTGCAGTATGTCTCCAGAAGAATCTGTGACAAATTGGCACTTCTGATCATCTCCAAGATGAGTACTGGAGGTTGGAAAGCAGAATGGCAGGACAATTTTTCATACTTTATGCTCTTAAGGGTTTTAAATTTTGTACAATATGAAGGTATTACCTGCTTACATTTTATTTGAATTATTAAAAGGACTCATTTTTATAAAATTAACCACATCAGCAGCATCCTATAGCATATAAACTGCAATATATTGCAGCTAGGAAGTGAAGAGGTAGGGGTTGATGTTGTTAGCGTTTCCCTTTAGAGTTTTTCCATTCTTCTCTTAGGCTACCTTAGCTTTTCTATATATCAGGACCAAAGATGTAGGCAGTGTCAATCTCTATATGAAAGATCAGGAAAGCATTACAATTCATACATAAAATAAAGATAAACAAACATGGTATTGTTGTTGTTATTCCTAAGGGATTCTCACACATCCTCTGGATGCAGGTGCCCTGCTTTGAAGACTAACTATAGATCTGTCAAAAGTCATCGTACTGTTGATAAAACAGGCACACATCAGCACAAACTAAGAGATAAGAATTTGTAAGTGTGTCCTACGTAGTGATAACAGACAACTTTCTCCACAACATAAGTTCTATATAGTAAAAGCTAGACACCAAGTCAGTGGGTGAGTTACAGATACTTCCAAAGTCTTGCCTCACCCTATTTCTGTAGCACATACACTAACCATTTTTTACATTCAGATCACCTCAGACATCACAACAGAATAACAACTTTTGATTAATCATTTGAACATCAAAAGTATTTTTCTTTAAAATCAAGGATGTTTTTACAAAGGACAGGAATGGAGGTGCCCCAAAGCAAAACAAAAAATAGCTGAAAAACCCAATCTGCGCTATTGCCTTCTCTAACTGGATCCTGATGTCCAAATGAAGGCATCTTACATTATATATCCAGAGCTGGTTGTCAGTTCCAATTTGGGTGGATGCGGACAGTTTCCCACAGTAGCTTTCTGGCTTGAAGCTGTCTCTCTGACTTCTAGACACCACTGTGTCAATAGTGTGTCCTTGAACACTTCAGGTATGGATTGAGTTAGCAGTTCTTGCCAGAGACAAGATACTAGAGACCAAGGCACCAGGCAAGATGGGACATGTGATGATAGTAGATATTAGAACATCCTGGTTGCCATATTTTGTAAGGTCTGTGAGTCCAATGACCCACATGGAGCCCAGAAAACAGTTATGTACTGAACAATACTAAGCACAGTGCAAGGAGCTTCTCAAAGTGCTCACATTTTTTAGAAAGAGGAAGGAGGACCAAGTATGTATCATAAGATAGATGCTCTGACTTCCATATATTAATTTTTTTTAATTTATTTTTAATGACCATTGACATACAATATTATATTAGTTTCAGGCATACAAAACAACATACTGATTAGACATTTATATGCCTCACAAAGTGATCACCCCAATAAGTCTACTACCCATCTGACACTGTCCATAGTTATTACAATATTATTGACTATATGCCCTATGCTGTACTTTACATCCCCATGATGATTTTTTTCAATTATAGTTGACATTCAATACTATTGTGTATTAGTTTCAGGTGTATAGCATAGTGGTTAGACATTTATATAATTTATGAAGTGATCCCCCTGACAAGTCTAGTACCCACCTGACACTATACATAGTTTTTACAATGTAATTGATTATAAACCCTAAGCTGTACTTTACATCCCCATGACTATTTTGTAACTATCAATTTGTATTTATTAATCCCTTCACCTTTTTCACCCATTCCATTAACCCCCCTCCCATTTGGCAATCATCAGTTTGTTTTCTGTATGTAGGAGTTTGTTTCTATTTTGTTTCTTCATTTATTTTGGTTTTATATTCCTCATATAAGCGAGATCATATGGTATTTCTTTCTCAATCTGACATCCCATTTAGCATAATGCCCTCTACGTCCATCCATGTTGTCACAAATGGTAAGATTTCATTTTTTTCTATTTACCTTCCGTATGTTTATTGCAGATTTTAAATTCATAACCAGCCTGTATTCCCTATCTTGTTCATTTAACCAAGAATCATCTGAATTTAGCCCCCTGACTATGGCTTTTCTCAAATTTATCAATCCTCACTCCACTTCCTGGGAGGCAGAATTAATTTTTCCTTCTCTGTTTCAGTAACACTTTGAGGGTAACGTCTGTTCTTGCTCAGAGGTGTTCTCTCAGGTCACCCCTGAGAGAGGACAGCTTTGGGCAGGCAGGCAGTCTTTCAGGCCACCGGGAATTAGTTTCTTCATAAGCCTGCATTTTTTTAAAATTTATTTTATTGATTTTTGACAGAGAGAAACAGAGACAAAGAGAGAGAAGGGGGAGGGCCCAGAGCAGTCTCCATAGTTGATATTAGTTTTCCATATAGTTTCACTCCACAGGTGGGCACAGGGCTGCGCAGGGCAGGAACTGGGCCGGGAGTCTCCCACATAGATCCAGGTAAGAAGTGAATTGGGGGCACACCCCAGTTCAGCATGTGGGTCCGCATGGGCCGGGGCTGGGATTCGATCCTCAGTCCCTGGGGCTTCAAAGTGGGTGCTTAACCCGCTGAGCCATCCTAGCTTTCCCAAGCCTGCATTTTTAATGCCTCCGGGTCAGAGTAAAGTATTCTTGCACAGGCATCAGAATAGCTTTTTGTTCGGTCAGTAGTTGAAAAACAGTTGGACTGAAGTCTTGAGCCTGTCAGAATTCTGCCCCTTGCTAAGGACCTGTGTGTGACTTAGCAAATGCTTTCAAGCCTCCTGGTCCCTCTTCTATGGCTTGATGGGTGCAGCCTAATGAAAGCATGCAGGCCTTCAGACCACCGAGGTGGCTGTGGGCCCACAGGGGGCTCTTTCTAGCTAAATTTTGGGCTACACTGTGATTTTGCTCCCTTTCCAGAGCTAGCAGACTGCTTTCAATTGCTCCCCAGGAAGCTCTCCATTGTCTTTCACAGTGCCCTGAGGCATGGAGTTCTCTATGTCTATTCCAAATAAAGTCACTCCCCTCAGGTGGACGGATCTCTGGAGCATGCCAACTTTACAGGGATGAGGTTCTCATCCCTGGGCAGAATTTCAGGGTCGCTGCACCATAACAGGGGCTAGGGACAGTGGCCTACTTCTGGGGTGACATTTCTGCAGACACTGGTGAGAGAAACACTATCTGCTGCTCTTCTAGGCTTGCCCCTCCCACATGGGTGCTGGTCTACAAGAATGTTGGGGTGCGGGAGTGGGGAGAAGGTTGAGGTGCCTATCAGGCCCCTGTCATTCACCGGCATACTGAGACCAGCACAGAAATTCTGCACTAAGAATTGGGTGATGAAAGGGAGCTCAGCCCTCTGGGCCATGCCCACCCCAAATAGAACCGCTGCAACACGGAGCAGTGTGGAGGGATGAGACACACTCGTACCCCGCTCACGTCTCTCCGGCTGATACCGAAGCCAGGGGCTGACAGCTGAAAAAGCTTCCATAACAGAGCGGGGAGAAGGGAGGATAGGAGCCACTTATGGCCAAATGCACTAGACTCTTGTTGTTCTTATTGGAAGATACAGGGTCCGGCAGAAATAATGTCCTCTTTTCTTAAGCCGTTATACTTTAAAAGGGCGTTACTTCTGCCGGACCCTGCAGGCAATGTTTTTGAACGTTTCACTATTTCCTATATGTTCTTAGATCAATTTCCAGACATTCTGAATATGAAAACAGTAATTTTCTCCAGTTAAGTGGTTGCTTCACTGAGGAAATGGTGACCAGCCTCCTCACAGAGTCATTCTAGGAGTACTGGCTCTACAGATGTAAAAATTTTAATAATATTAGAATATTATGAATAGCTTTATGACAAGAAATGAATCAACTCAGATGAAAGAATATATCTACTGAAAAACCACAACTTATGAAAACCATTATAGGAAGAAGCAGAAATAACCCTATAGATTTATTTATACCTATAAATATACATGTATACAAATAGGTATATATTTTTTAGATATTATTATAGCTATTACACTATCTAAATTAAATATGTATTATTTAGATGTTATAATTGATATAAGATGCTATAGCTTACAAAACAAAACAAAACATAGAATCCCCAATATTGATAAATATGTGGGGAAGTGAAAAGTATATCATTTAGTTGGATATTTCATTTAATTCTTAGCGGAACAATTTTGCTATAGGCTCTCCGGTTGGAAAGGTTGTTTTTTTTTAAAATATAAAGTATTATTTCTAAAATCATTTAAAGTCTTGGCCAAATTTTTAATTTGAAAATATAAAAATAATTTGCATTAAAAAGCATAGACCTGTTATAAATAATAAACTATTTGAAAACCAAAAGCAACAATTTATCATTTTTTCGCATTTCTTCAAACAGATTTTAAGAGTGGTTCAAAGAGAGCTGTTTCATGTTTTTGCTGTTTCATCACTGCCCTTGAGAACACCTTGAGACCACTACTTTCAGACCTGTGTAGTCCATAAAATTAGTTCTGGGCTACAAATTCATACCATTCTTTGTTGTTGGAAGGTTTCTCGAATGTTGCACTATAGGTGATGAAATGTGGAGGGATACATGAAAAGGATTAAATTCTAAAAAAATGACTGATAACACATATGTGGTTATTTTAAGTTGTTTATTTTGTAGACTATGTATTTCTTCTACTCATGGAAAATGGTGTAGAGAACTGCTACAAATTTCTATATAAAATGTGCCCAAAGGTTCCAAATACTCCTCTCTAAATGATCTAAATGACGATGCTAAAGTGATTTTGAACTTGGATCTCTGTAAATTGCCTCAGTTCCCTAACAGACTTGGGCCAGGAGACACCACCTGAGAAGAATGAACCGATGAGGGTATCTTATAGGTACCTGACAGCTGCTCTGTCCAAGGCTGGGAAACTGCATCATTAAGGATGATAAATGACAAAGTTGAAGGACAAGAGGTGAAATTGGCAGGTGATCCTGGAATATGGTAATGCAATGCTATAATAACACTTGGATTGGCTTCAGTAATTCTGTGTGCAGAAATTTCTGATGCATCTGGTGTCAAATTATTGAGTTCCATCTCCAAGAAGGAGGGATATTGAAAATTTACCCCTCTCTTATTGGCAAAGCAGAGTCAGTAAATTAAATAAACTTATAAAATTTATCCTAATGTAACAGCAGCATTATTTGGGATATTTTGTAAGACTTTAATAAAAGCTCCCTCTCTCTCTTTTTTTTTTCTTACAAACTCCTGTCAAAGACTTCTCATACCACAGTAATTGAATTTTGCATCCATTATGTCAGTTTACTGAGCTCTGTTGAAAGCCTGCTTTTATGATCCACTAGATAGCTTCTTATTTTATCTTTGTCATCTCATGATATGATCAGCATGCCATTAGACACACTGTGACCCAATTTCTCTATTTATAAAATGGGGATAATAACAATATCTAATTCCATGTGTTCTTCTGAATATTAAGTTAATACATGAAAAGTTTACAGAGAACTCAATATTTAACATACTATGATATTATTATTATTACTGTTCAATAGTTTGATTTAAGATAATGATGAACTCAAACCAAGACAAAACTCCACATGATACAACAAACATCTTTCCTGGGAACAATGGTCTAATAATCAAAATTATATGAACTTACTTGTTTTTCCAGTGACAAAACCACATCACCGGAACCACTACCAACCAGTTCATTGGTTGGACCAGCACTCAGCCCATGTCCTTCATCTCACAAGAGTAAAACTGTAACAGTTCTGGTCATCTGTGTTGGTCAAATTGAGGTGTACCATATAGTATCCTGGTATAAGTAAATAATCCAAACATGAAACAAATTGTCATTACATATTACTTTTCCTCCTTGATTATCTGGCATACTAAAGCACAGCATTGTGTTTCATAAATGTTTTGATATTCTTCATGAATTCATTCTTTCTTTTATTTTGATGAGTAAGTTCTATGAGTGAGGGTAATGGCCTATATATTAGAAATAAAGCAATAGATGTATATAATTGTTTAGGATTTCTTATAGTCTCAGGAAATATAGATAATCATCATAATTTTATGAAAAAATTATGACAGGGGCTATGGAAGTCCAGAGGTGGGGGACATGTGAGATTTCCTTAAGGATGTAACACTTGAGCTAAGTCTTGAGGATAAATGAACCATATTAAAAGGGGAGGGCATTTCAAGAAGAAATAAAGGTATTTGAGAAAAGCAACTGTTGAGACAGGGAAAGGCAACTGTTGAGTCAGTGTGACCTGTAGAGCTGTGGGGAAATGGTAGAAAATGATGCTGGAGAGGTGGGCAAGATCAACTTTAGAGAACAATGTCATATAGTACTTGATTTAGCACCACATTACCTGTTAAAGACTGTGATGTTAAAGAAGTTGAAGGCAAGAGATGGCTCAGGGATGGGGCAAGGTTATATAAGAGGCTGATTGTACTCTACTATCTGTGACACTGAACCCTCTAAATATGTTTCTTCTCTGGAAAAAGATCATGAGGAGGGCACTGTGCTCCAACACTAGTCAGGAGGCCCATGGCAGCCCCAGGGACTCCAGTGCTCTTACCCAGCACCCTCATGGGCAGTGGGACCATGACTTCTCTTGTCTTTCCATATAGCCCTTAGTGAAGATAGCTTAGTATGAAAATAGTTCACTCCTTCCCCTGTGAATACAAAAACTAGCTGTAGGTCTCGTTTTATGATGGGTGCCTTCCTCATGTGTTAAGTTCTTTTGTTCTCCACGTAATGGGAAAGAAGAAAAAATTGTTAGAACAATGGACACTAGAATTGTTATCCAATTTCAGCCCATTCTTAGTTCATGCCTCACTTCTGGTTCACAGAATTTTCTGTTTGAATCTCACAGACATTTATTTTTTTAAAGCTATCAAAATAATAAAACTAAAATTTCTATGCTCTATAGAGAAATTTTACTTGACTAGATTTCCTAGGACCTCATCACTACAGGATGTAAAATTTTCCTTGAGTTGAAGCCTAAGACTTCAATGAGTGATACTAGATTAAGGGTCAAAGAGTGTCCCCAACCACTCTGACCCAGTCTTGCTGACTTCATCCCAAACTGGTTAAAGAACCCCAGGAAGTGTCTAACTTTTTAAGATTGTGGTTGTCACAAAATCTTAATGGTCTTTTCAAATGAAAACATACCTGGAAGGCCTAATAACTGACCTATCTGATTCCAACATTGATCATAATAATTTGACAGTGCCACTTACTTGGAAAGT
>PVKE010012810.1:30000-37632 GCA_004027555.1 Craseonycteris thonglongyai
CATAATAAAGAACTTAAGAATCGGAAATTCTTGGGGATGCTGGGATAGCTCAGCAGGTTGAGCGCTTGTCTTGCAACCATAAGGTCCGGCAATCAAATCCCAGCCCTGGCCTGTGCAACCCCATATGCTGAACTGTGGCACAACTGATAACTGCCAGGATGGTGACGAAGGTTATCACTTCCCATGTGGGAGGGCCCCAGTTTGGATTCCACCCCACGTCCACCTGTGTGGGATGAAACTATGTCATTACTAATGATGTACAACTATGGAGACTGCTCTGGGCCCTCTCTCCCTCTCACTCTCTCTCTCACCTTTTCTCAAACAATAAAATAAATCTTTAAAAAAAAAAAAAGAATCGGGAACTCTTGTTTTCATAATAAATAGTGCTGAACAATGGAACCAGATAATGTGGAATTAACCCAGTGTCAATACAGGGCATATCTGCATAGGGTGCCATGCGCATTACTTGTTGGTACAATGTAAATGGCAAAATAATTCCTGAAGGATATGTGAGTTATAAAATTATAATTAAAACCCACATATTAAATTCCAGATTAACTCCACAAAAATTTGGAGAGATAAAGAAAGAAGATTAAAGAGTATTATTTATTATAATGGAGAAATACAAATGCATGAATCTTAATTTCTTCCTCTGGGCCCACCATTCTAAAACAATGTCAACTTAAAAGGAGCAATATTTGGGATATCAAAGTAAGTTCATTGACTTAATTTATGCTCTTAAAATTATTATTGTATGTTATCTTTTATATACATAAAATGGCTAATAAATGATATTACTTTCTTATACCTCTACCGATATTGATGGAATTCTAGGAATTTTTATATGCTTTTTAAAAAGAAGACTACAAGCTATTAGGCTGCGAAGCAAATATGTTTAAGCTAATTCACTTCATCAATGGATTTTTGTGGAACACAATTGTTAATTTTCTTTCTATTAGAGTCTGTGTGTTCTCCAGTTAGCTGGTGGGGCAGTGTGTAGACTTCTATCCCACACTATGTGGGATTAAATGGGACTTTGGCAAAGAGCTCCTATAACTGATCACAACTTCCAGAGTGCAGCAGGGGCAACATGGCTCCCCCTCCTCAAATGAATGCCAAGGCTGACCTCTCTCCTTTTGACCTCCCTCTGAGACTCAAGTCATTCTCAGTAAACAAAACTTTGTGGGAAATGACCTCTTGTGCCATTTGCATGTTTTAGAGTATTCATCACTCTCTTGAGGGGTGGTGGCTTTACAATGCAGTCGTGACAGAGCTTGAGCAATGCCAGTTCTATCCCTCAATACGTAGGAGAATCATAAAGCAATACTTTACTGTGCTATTATTGTCCCTTTGTTCTTTTTATGTCCTCTTCTTTTGCAGTACTCATTTTTCCATGTCCTATTTGCCAAAACAAACAGACAGACAGACAACCTGCCAGTATGTGGGGCTTAAGACCCAGGGTAACTCACTGTGGATGAACTTTAGCCAGCTTCCAGAATAACAGATTTGGCAGCACAGGATATCAACAACCTATTCCATTTCCTGTAGAATGTTGTTATATTTCAACTATAGGATGCATAATTTATGGTTGCCTACTATATATAGTAAGAACTGTATCTATTTATGACTCCTTTACTGGCTTTAAATGCCTTTAAGACCCTGTCTTACGGGTTCTATATCCCTTCCCATGTCAATACATTGTGAGACAGAGAAATTTAAGCAGTTTTAAGGCAGGTATGGGGTTTCCTCCAATTTCCCTTTTCTTCCTGAATGTCTCTCTACTCCATCACAACTGTATGTCTCTCCACACCCACCATAGGTAATTGGCTGCCAACCCTAATCGTTTTGCATCTAGATCCCTTTTTTAAAAAAAACTAAGGTCAGAAATTCATAAAAGGAATTAGACTGTAAGTGTATGATTTGATGAGCCTTGTATTCTATGTATCTATCATCTATCTCTACACTTATATATCACAATAGATCATCACTTCAATCAAGATATAGAACATCTCCAGCATTTCTCATGTTCTTTTCGATCTACTTCCCATTTTTTTTCCTCACACCCCATAAGAAACCACAATTTTCATTATTCTCACTTTAGATTTCATTTTGCCTTTTCTTAGATTTTTACAAAAGAAATTTTAGAATATGTGTTTTTGGCCTGGTCTTTTTTATTCAACATGATGTTTTTGAACTTTATAGTTCTATTTATTTTGGCAGTTCATTCCTTTTTACATTTACATTCACGAGGAATCAATATTTATAATTGGTCTGTAATTTTATTTTATTTTTTTGAAATGTGTTCATTCATTTTTTGGTATTAGGGTTATGTTGGACTCATAAAATGAGCTAAGACATGCTCACTCTTTCTCTTCTAGTTTCTAAAAACATTTGTGTAAAATTAGTATTGATCCCTTCTAAAATAGTTAATAAAATTCACCAACGAAACTATCTGGACCTTGAGTTTTCTTTGTAAAAAGGTTTTTGAGGATGAATTCAATGTCTTTAATAAATATTGGGCAATTTGAATTTTCTATATTTTCTGGTGTCAATTTTGGGTGGTTGTACTTTTAAAGGAATTTGTTCATTTTATCTATGTTGTCAAATGTATTGATTATTCATAATGCTTTCTTATTATTCTTCAAACATCTGTGGTATATCCTTCATTCCTGATATTGGTAATTCATCAATTTATTACTTCTTTTAAAGAACCAATTTCTTTTTCATTAATTTTCTCTTTGTTTAGTTCATCCACAGATGCTATCTTTATTTCTTTCTACATTCTTTGAGTTTAATTTACTCTTTCTTTCTTAGCTTCTTAAGATGTAAGCTTATTACATTTTTGTTGTATCTTGGATTTTCAAAAGTTTGATTATAATGTGCTTATAAGGTTTTCTTTGTATTATCCTGAAAATTTTGAAAATTTTCAGCCACTTTTTTCAAAGTTATCTTTTCCTACCTCTTATTTCCTCTCCCTCTGGAACTCAAAACACTTGGATGTTAGATTTCTGCATATTGTCTTACAGGTAACTGAGGCTTTGTTCTTTGGTGGGGTTATTTTATTTTTCATACTTTTTCTCTGTGTTCTTCAGACTAGATAGTATCTGTTGATCTGTCTTCATGTACATTGACTCTTTTTCTCTCTTCATATTGCTGTTAAGCCCTTTAGGCTTTACTTATTTATTGAAATTCAGGTGTTAAATTTTTCAGTTCTAGGTTTTTCCATTTGGTTCTTTTTATCATTTCCATGTCCACGCTGAGAATCCCTATTTCTTCATTCACCTTAACTATCTTTTTCTTTAAGCCTTGGGATATATTTATAATTCTTTTAGTCCTTGCCTACTATTTCTAATACCTGAGACATCTCGTATTGTATTTCTTTCTGTTAATTGCTTTTATTCTTGATTATGGGCTACATTTTCTTACTAGATTTTTGTTTTTACTCTATGTTAGACATTTGGATGATATGTTGGAGGAATCCGTATTATGTTAGCTCTGCTTAATTGTTTTAATGTGGTTTTGTTCTGGAAGACAAATTACTGGCAACTCTTTTTGAACTTATCAATCTTGTTTTTGTTTTTCAGTTAGGGTGAATTTTCTTTTTGGTTTCACCTTTAGCCCTTGGGTGTGGCAATTTATATCCTCATTCCTAAACTGTGGTTTTGGGGGGAGGGGGAGAGGGGCTGAACTAATTGCATAAGAGGCTTGCTAGATCTCTCATCTCTGGCTGAATGGAACCTCAAGTGCTTCCCAGCCCTGTATGACTCTGATATCACAATTCAGCTCTCAGTCCCACAGCTGTCACTCTGTTAATTCTTGCAGAGATGTTCCCATTCATCTACATCTTAGCCTTGAACTAAGAGCTCATGGAAAAATCCCAATGCAGACTTTTAGTGACCTTTCCCCAATCCTTGCCTAATTCCTTTTTCATTTTTAATAAAGAGTACTTTTTTTTAATTTTTATTGTGGGAAAATATACACAAGAGTTTGGCAGCATTGAGCATAGTCGTATTGGCACAACTCCCTTTTCTCAGGTACGCTGTCCTACAAGTTACAGCCACTGTGGCAGTGCCAAATGCTGGTCTGTCTCCTGCATTCAGTGTATCTGATGCTTTGTTTGAGCTCTGCCTCCTGAACTAACAGTTGGGAAAGTGTCTCCAACCATTGAGCTGCACTGTTTACGAGGCTTGTTTCATGAGTTTCCCGTCTTTCAAGTTCCACTTATTATTTAATACCTGAAAACAATTGCATCGTGTATTTTGTCCAGTTTTATTTGCTTACTGCAGAAGGAGAACTCGGATAGCAATTGTGGTGTCGTGGATCAACATAGACACTCCTGATATATTAAAAAATATATATATAGCTATTTATCTGTCTCTACAATCACCATTATTTCTTATTGTATAGCCTACCAATATTTACTTAGGTCCCTATGTAATTTTGTTGTCATTCAGAAGTCAAAGTTATGTCTTTCAAATGTGGATTTGATTATATATCATCTCATTTCTTAAAACTGTCAATGCTGTACCATTCTTTAAGGTTAAAGGTAAAATTCTTCCAATGGGCTGCATGGTCTTGCCTAAATGCACCACTGTAGCGTCCTTTAAGCATAAAAGATCACTCTTGATCTCTCTCTGTCCCAACTCGGCCAGACCTGCATACCCAGGGCTTATGTATATTGCTGTTTCTTCTCCCTGGAATTCTCTATTTTCTGAATTAACTTCTTCAGAACTCAATTCAACCATGACATTTCAGAAAACACTTCCCTCATCTTGCCAAGGTCAGATTCTACTACCGTAAATTTCCTTAGCAACTCAGACCTCATTTACATTGTACTTAATATTGTTGCAAGTTGATATGTATTTCTATAGTTATTTCATGATGGTTCTTTCTCCCAGTAGACTATAAGCTCTATTTGGGAGGTGCCCATACCTGGCTTTGTTCACTGTTTTACCCCAGTGCTTTGTCATAGCAGGCACAGAATAAATATTTGCTGAATAAAATAATTCCTACAGTTAGGTCCCCGAACACTTTGGAAATATATTTACATGTAGTTGCTATAATTTCTGCACATTTGTAAGGACAGAGAAAGCCAAAATTGATTGATTGAGGCAATTTAGTAAACACTATATAAGGAACTGGTGCAAGAGAAAAATAGAACTGCTTGGCTATCTCTATGGAAAGTCACACTATACAGTGAAAACAAGGGAAAAAAAAGTTATTAAACTTTTGTATGTTCAGAAATAGGCTATGGTGTCCTGTTATATTTTCCATTTCCCAAATATCTATAGATTTAAAGCAGAAAATTTTCAATATAATTTCTGGAGCTAGAAATTCAAGGAGCTGAAATTCTGTGGATAATTTTATCTGATGAAATAATTTTATGATTTCTTAACAAAAATGTGAATTGCCCATTCCTAAAGGCTCAAACTCTTGAGTGAATTCACCTGGCTTAGTTACAGCACATACATTTTATTTGCTTGAAATAAATAAGTAAATTTTATTAGTGTTACACCAGAATTGAAGCTGGAATTAACAAGAAAAATGTGCGAAGATGAAACTAACTAAAAACACCACATTGATATATTACAAATCATACTGCATTACAAGGAATTTTAAAATTCATGAGACTATAGATTCTTTTTTTTTTAAGATTTATTTTTATTGTTTTTGACAGAGAAAGAGAGAGATATAGAGACAGAGACAGAGAGAAGGGGGAGGGCCCAGAACTGTCTCCATAGTTGCACATCATTGGTTTTTCCACATAGTTTCATTCCACAGGTGGGTGCAGGGCTGCACAGGGCAGGAACTGGGCAGGGGTCTCACCCCAGTGAGAACTGAACTGGGGGCACTCCCCAGTTCAGCATATGGGTCCACACGGGCTGGGGCTGGGATTTGATCCTCGGTCCCCGGGGCTGCAAAGTGAGTGCTTAACCCACTGAGCCATCCCAGCTTCCCCTGTATCGATTCTTTATTCTGATTATGATGATCTTTATTTTGCCTCAAATATTGCTAAAATACAGTCAATCATAGCATAAAATTATGCTGATATTTTAATTGTGACATTGTTTATATCACAAGATTTTTCTATCAGTCTTCACTTTCAGGCTATTCCAGAAGAACTGTATGTCACTTAAATAAGGGGTTTATTATTCATATATTCCCATGTGTGTGTATGTGTGTGTCTCTCATTAACTAGCATGGCCATACAGTGAAAAAAGCGAGTAAAATTTACTTACTGAGTTTTGAGGAAAAGCCCACACTCTATATATTATATATTGTGAACTACTCATAAGCAACCAAGATTCTCTTATAACTAAAATAAGATTGCCAACTATGTTGATATCTCTGCTGTGTTTTTTGCTATGACTGTCCCTTTTATTGATAGATTTCCTCTTAGCTGAACTAGTTAAAAAGAGAAAACAATTGTGTGCTTTTTTTTTTAATGGCAGCTATAATTTCTTTCTTTTTTTAACAATTGGGTTTTGGTACAGTTGAGAGAGCTATGAATAAATTGGGTGGCATTTAGATATTTGACTATAGACTCTTTACTTTTGTTTAGAATCATGTGTTAATAATGAGAGATCATTTGTTAAATAGGAAGTAAAAATTGACAGGATTTCTGCACTGAAAACCACATTTTGGGGTCAGTGAGGTTCTGAGTATCTTGTTCAAATCTGTCATTTCACCCTGTCTACCATTAACTAGAAGACTAGGGGTAGGAAAAAAAAATGGTAAGGATGGAGGGTGGACACAGGAAAGAAACACTTTCTCATTATTTTGTTCTGTTTTAGCAGCAGGCAAATGGCACTTTGTATAAATTGCCTAACTTCATTTCAGAAACAAAATTAGTTTTGTTCTATCAAGTAGCTATTGTTATCTTTTTGTTTTAAAGAGAGAAAACTGAGGTATAGAGAGAGTTGATAGTACCAGGGCAATCATAACGACCTAATAAAGTCGACTTGGAACTCAAAATAAACTGGAATGAAATCCTGACATGTTTCTTAGGGAAATCAGTCAGACTTTTTATTCTAAAATGTTGACCATATAACATTTTACCGGTGGTGTTAGCTATCAAATGGACACCTTAAATCTCCAAATAAGTAGGACAATAGTATCTTAAATCTAATAAGAGGCAATTGGAGATAATAGGAAAAAATGAGTCTCTCTGAATTAGGCTGGGCCGTGACATACTGGTACTCAAAAAGAGGAGATTCTTGCTTTGTCTCTTAACACTGTCTGAAGGGGGTGCTACTGATGGATACTATACTTGCAGGATCTGCTGGGGCTTCAGGGAACTTGGGTGGGTGATGTGCTGTCTCCTGAGCTCTGTGGATGCTTCTGGAAAGTTCCAAACTACCACGGGGCACTGGCTGTCCCTGCTTTCCCCTTCTCTTGTAATGTGCATTTGATTCAAGGTTAGTTTTCTCACATTTCTAAAAGTGCAGCTATAGCTACAAATCATACAGATACCTGTTTTCCAAGCATAGTCAACTATGAGGTTTCTACAGTATGTGCCCCCAAAATGTATACACACTTTAACAGCTGATAACTCACACATGATTTTCTCTCTTTTTCAGGTTCAACTTAATTTTAAATACTGGGTGAAGTGTGGTAAATGTCTGCCAGAGA
>PVKE010012811.1:0-37628 GCA_004027555.1 Craseonycteris thonglongyai
TCAGTGCATATTTATTTCTATTTTACTTTTGACAGATAGAGAGAGAGACAGAGACAGAGACAGTTAGAGAACCGAACTGTGGGAACTCCCCAGTTCAGCATGTGGGTCCTGCCTGGGCCGGAGCCGGGATTCGATCCTCGGTCCTCGTGGCCTCAAAGCGAGCGCTCAACCCGCTGAGCCGTCCCGGCTTTTCCCCCAAGTCTTCCTGATCACTTGTCATTTGCCAACTTTAAATGATCCCTGAAACTATCACAGCCTCAGATATCATCAGCTGACATTACTTCACAGAACCTTGGGTGTCATTTTCTACTCTGCCTAGAACACAGATATTTCACCCCAGCACTGGTGGGGTAGTATTTTCTCAAGTTAGCCTAACAGAGCTTGTCTTTGGCTGCAGAAAGAGGGCTTCTGTCTATTTTTGTTTTGTTTTGAAGCCTCCCCCATGAATGTTATAGAGAAGATGAAAGTTAATCTTGTATATCGTGGGAAACCTGATTAAACATTTGAAATGCTCTAATATACCAGTCTGCTTAGAAAATATTCTGGCAGAAGGTAACAAGAGCTATGAAACTTTTCAAACCTTTGACCTAGTAATACCAGTTTTGGGAATATACCCCAAGGAAATAACCCAAAAGGGAAAAAAATGTAATTTGTGCAAAGATGTTCATGTGCTGCTATTTATAGGCATGAAGAATTGGAAATAAGCCAAATGCCAAATAAGGGAATGACTCGGCAAAACATGGTATAGTGACATAAGGATACACCAGTGGACTATTTTAAATGACAGGAACATAGCCTCCGCTGGCTCTAGGGAATGTGCTGATTAAATTATTTTATGTGACAAAGAACACCAAATGGAAAGCTTACAACTATGTAAGATGTGTGTTGTGCAAAAAAGTTTGGAAGTGAATTTTGAGGACAGAAAAATGTAGTTTAGAGTTGAGACCTCTTCTATAGAGTTGCTTGTCAATCACAGTATCTATTGCAGTACACTCCTGGGTCTGACTATTTTGAGCCTAATACAGCTATTTGAGCATACAGACAGTTATAAATCAACCAGTGAGTTTGTTTTACAGCAAAAAGTCTTCATAGTTGTATGCCAAGGCATGGGGAAATGTGAACTCTTGCCTTGGAATGCTGTTCTAGAATCTAGAGACACCAAGAAAGGATCGGAGAGCTGCAGAAAAGACACGCTGGGTGTTACAACCTGTTTGAAATCAGCCCGTGATCCTCTGCAGAGCAATTGTCAGACCTTGCTGAGGGCTCAACAATAACCAGCTCAGTGGCAGAAAGGAGGAAATTAGATTTTAGAGGCCACAATACATTGGAGATGCCAAAAAATAACACTGGCTCTTCAATTATTATTACAGGGTCAGGCTTACAGCAGACTTGTACTTCCTTTTTTATTATATATACACAAAACAAAACAAAACTAGGAACAAAAGAGTTCAGAATAGGAAACTGGTCAGTCATATTAAGAAACTCAGAGGACTTTAAACCAAGGAGGTATAAAACACAAGAAAAAGATGGATAGATATTTGTTCAGGGCATATAGAATATTTTTAAATGATATATCTTGGGTATGGGCTAATATTTTTTTTTTTAGGTTTTTAAAAAATATTTATTTATTTATTTATTTTAAATGGTTTTTGACAGAGAGAGAGAGGGAGAGAGAGAGAGAGAGAGAGAGAGAGAGAGAACTGAACTGGGGGAGCTCCCAGTTCAGCATATGGTTCCGCACGGGCCGGGGCCGGGATTCGATCCTCGGTCCCCGGCGCTGCAAAGTGAGCGCTTAACCCACTGAGCCATCCCGGCTTCCCCATGGGCTAATATTTAACAACCAGAAAGCAAGAGGACATCTTTATTGGAATTAACTATTATTAAAGTTTACACATCATGTAAAATAAATTTTCTAGTGAATTCTTACCTTAACATCATCCATTATCAGAAGGCTATTTGGGATTGACTTTTTTCCTTTTTTCAACCTTAACTTGGGCAGGAAGACACAATCAAATTAGAATATTTTTCATCAGCAAGTAACAGAAATGAAAACGAGTTTGTGCCAACACTATTGGACATTGAATTTTGCAGCAATGAGACATCAAGGACGTATCTCATGTCTTTCTCCAAAGAAATCAAATTCAAGCTCAGTGGAATTAAGTACTAGTGTTATGCGGTATGTTTTAACTACACGGTCTTTGTTTGTTCAGCTATGGATGTGTTTTGTTTGACTCATTTCTCTCCCTGGTGATTTAACAATGTTAAGTAAATCCAAACCTTTCGCCTGGAGGGCAGCTCTTGCAATAGGTGGCTCCCTGCCAGACCCTGCCCCTCTTACCCTAATTCCTTATCTAAAACTCTCAATCCCCCTGCACATTTTATCCTGTAATTAATGAGGTCCATATCTGTGGATACCTAGTAACACATTCAGTGTTAGGGTCTCTACAAGAGGCCTAGAGGCAAGAGTGGTTTCACTTATATGAACCCCGATGAAAAGGACTCCAGTTACTTTACCAAGCTGACCTCATTGGAGGGAAAGGTTTTATAATTTAGAGCAATAAGTCTCCCACTTCAGACAGAACTGGATGAGGGGCTGCTTGGCATACCAAAATGACCCATTTGCATAGCAGATACGGTGTTGAGAAACATTCACTGGAGGAAAATTCTTTCAGGTGATGATTCTCCTCTTTGGTTTGTTACAGGATTTCTCAATCCTGGCATTATTAACATTTGGAGCAGGATAATTCTTTGTTTTGGGGGGTGGGTTGTAGGTTTCAGGATGTTTAGCAGCCTGCTTGGTCTCTACCTTCCAGATATCAGTAGCACACTTTCAGTTATGATCACTAAAAATGTCTTCAGACATTGCCAACTGTCACCTGAAAGGCAAAATCGCCTTCAGTTGAGAACTATTGGTTTATTAGATATGTGAGTGCAAATAATGGTATTTGGGCAATAGCATGAGATTCTTTTATCCATGAAGAGAATTCCAACTTCATCTTCTCTGTCCTGGGCTTCTTGGCAAGTTCAGCTCAAAATAAGACTTCAGGGAAAACCTGTTTCTGTTTCCAACTCTTTCCCTCACCAAGCTCTTTTCCAACACTTTCTCATTCTTCCTCAAATTCATTTCCTCCAATTAATCACCCTCAGGGACTGAGTATTGTAGGTGTCCCCAAAGGAAACCTGTAACTACTTGGAAATCGTGAACTCTTTCAGGTGAAAGAGTCCTAAGAGGGCAGAATCCTCTCCAGGTCTTTCGTTTTTCTTAAAGTGGGTTGAGCTCAGCTGCCCCCAACTTGAGGAATTAACTCACTAGTATGACCATCATTATGTTTGCGGTCCTTTGACCTTTGGAAGTTCTTAGACTTAGAAACATATGGTGTAGTTGTGCAGAGCACTGTAGATAGAAAACGAGAAAGGGCATAATTTTGGAGCTAACAGTTGGGCAGCCACTGTGACTAGCGAGCCTGCTGACAAAGCTTGGAGAGCCACATCAAAGCTGTATCAGCTTTTCCTGAATCAACTCTGATACTTGTCAGGATCCAAGGCTTCACCTAAGGCTCCTGAAGCAAAGGAGCCTTTTGGAGGCTTTGGTGCAGCGTGTCCTCACAGCAGTCTGCAGGGAGAGAGGATTCCACTGTCATTTCATTGCAGTCACTATATGGGGGGAATATGGGCTGGTAAGGAGGACATTGGCAGCCTAAAGAAATGACAAAAATAAATTGATTTATGCCATGTGGACTATCAAATCAAGTAAGCCAAATTACATCTCTCGAAAGGCTCACTTGCATTCATTACTAGGGTGGATCAAGCAGGGATCAGTGGCATGTTGCCAATGGGCTGGTGTTGAAGGAGGAGATTAGAATGAAAGAAGATGGAAAGAAGACATTGTGACAGTATGCCTCAGCCAAGGAGGCAAAAAACGTTCACAATTGAGAATAAGGGATTACTGATAGCTTTTCATTCTTTTTTGTCTCTGGAAAAAAGTAATGCAACTAATAAAGGATTGGATCTGCGATTCTGTGATGCAGTGAAATGAGAGGAAATCTACCACCTTCAAACATTGCAGTTGAATGGAGCTGATCTACAGGCACTCACTGTGCAGCGTAGAGCAAAAGAAGAAAGAGAGAAGATGGCATGAAACAAAGCATTGAAAAATTGCTGACTGGAAAACTACTCTTAGGCTAAAAAAAAAAAAGAAAGAAAGAAAAAAAATCAAGTTGTTTTTTGTTGTAGTTACATTTCTGCCCTGGAAAGATTTATGAGAGCAAAGGAGGAGAGGCATGCATAACATAATTAGAAACAGGCCACCTTGAACACAGTTATTCTAGCTGTGGCTTTAATTTGGTTAACAAACCTTCGTTCTGGTTTAATAAGCAGGTTCTACAGTTTACTTCTGTCTCTGACTTCTGCTTTAGCAGCTTCAGGTTGACATAGTAGCCCAGGTAAAGGCAGGAGACAGGCAAAGGGGAGATTGCTTTCTGCTAAGAATCATGAGATCTGGAAACAGGCCACTTATGTGACTTTAGAGAAGCTATTTCATCTCTCTCGGCCTTAATTTCTGAATCGAATCTGCGAGATGGAAAAAAAATTATTCAATAGGATTAATAGTGAGCAACTTAAAATCTAATAAGAGCCAATTCAGGAAAAATAAAAATATTGTAGACTTTTTTTTTTTTAATTAAGAAGTGGCGGCTTTTTAACCTTTCACTCTGAAATTAGATTTTGGGCTTTGGGTCGCCCATCACTGGACTAGACAATTACTAATTTCTCTTCCAGATTCACTAGGTTCTTAGTTCTTTAATAGAAGTGGCTTTTGATTACTTCTTCGTACTGTTTCTAGTCAATTTTTTCCTTAAGAACCTCGTCAGAAGGCTATTTGGTCAGAGTGTTTCCATTCTTAAGCAGCTCTTGAAAAACTCTTGGATACAAATGATATTGTCATATTTTATTTACATATATAGGCCTTAGAGGTATCTGTCCTCATTTGGTAATTGCTACAGAGCTAAATCAATAGTGTTAATAATTCAGCAGCTAAAGTAATGATTTTCAGAAAACAAGTCAGCAAACTTTGACAGGTTACAAACAACTAGTCAATTGATTAAGGTTGGAACTTTATTTTATTTATTTATTTATTTATTTATTTATTTTTTTAACAAATGCGAGTTATCTTTTTATTTATTTATTTATTTATTTATTTGAACTGAACTGGGGGCCTCACCCCATTTGGGAAGCACACCCCAGTTCAGCATGTGGGTCCGCCTGGGCCGGAGCCGGGATTCGATCCTCGGTCCTCGGGGCTTCAAAGCAAGCGCTTAACCCACTGAGCCATCCCAGCTTTCCCCTTTATTTTATTTTTAAACATTTATTTTATTGTTTTTGACAGAGAGAGAGAGACAGAGAGAGAGAGTGACAGAGAGAAGGGAGAGGGCCCAGGGCAGTCTCCGTAGTTGCGTGTCATCAGTTTTAGACATCCTTTTATACAACACAGGGGGAGGGGTGGGGGGCACACAGGGCAAGAACTGGGCTGGGGTCTTCCTCATGGGAGGCACGCCCCCACGAACTGGGGGCTAAATCGGGGGTCTCCCACATGGGAAGCTCGCCTTGTGAGAACTGAACTAGGGGCTACACCCAGTTTAGCATGTGGGTCCGTATGGGCTGGGGCCAGGCTGGGATTCGATCCTCAGACCTGGGGCTGCAAGATGAGTGCTTCACCAGGTGAGCCATCTTGGCTTCCCCCAAGGCTGGAACTTTAAATATTCAGATGTCTTCAAACAAAATGCTCTTGGAACACATACTGAAACAATAAAGTCATCACCAACAAAAGTCGGAGGATTGCACTGACATTTCATCATGTATATTCTGATCATCTAATCAATCTTGCTTTAAAACTTTTTTAAAAGATTTATTTTATTGTTTGAGAGAAGGTGAGAGGTGAGAAAGAGAGAGAGAAGGAGGGAGGGCCTGGAACAGTCTCCATAATTGTACATCATCAGTTGTGACATAGCTTCATTTCACATAGGTGGATATAAGGCCACGTGTGGCGGAAACTGAACTTGGGGCCCCCTGCATGGGAGATAAGAACCTTCACCACCATTCCAGCAGTTACCAGTTGTGCCACAGCTTAGCACATGGGTTTGCATAGGCCGGGTCTGGGATTTGGTCCCCAGACCTTGCGGTTGGAAGACAAGTGCTCAACCTGCTGAGCTCTCCTGGCATCCTGCTGTAAAACTCTTAAGGCAAAGCATGAGACAAAATTATAGTACAGGGTATGATCTAGGTCTAGGAGATCAAAAGAGATGACAAAACCAAAAATACTGTAAAACTTCCTTACTAAGCCTTTGAGAAAACAGCTTGGCAGTTGCTTAAAAGGTTAAGCAGAATCACCATATGATCCAGCAAATATATATATTTCCAAGAGAAATGAAATCATGGTTCCACACAAAAAACCTGTACACAAATGTTCAGAGCAGTATTATTCATAATAGCCAAAAAAATGGAAACAACCTAAATATCCATCAACAAATGAATAGATAAACAAAATTAAATATCTTCATACAATGGAATATTGTTTTGCCATTAAAAAAAAAATGAAGGGGAAGCTGGGATGGCTCAGTGGGTTAAGCGCTCACCTTGCAGCACTGGGGACCGGGGATTGAATCCCAGCCCTGGCCCGTTCGGACCCATGTGCTGAACTGGGGAGCTCTCCCAGTTCAGTTCTCTCTCTGTCTCTGTCTCTGTATCTCTCTCTCTGTCAAAAATAAGTAAAATTAAAAAAAAAAAAAGTACTTTTATACACGTTACAATAAGGATGAGCCTTGAAAACATTATGCTAAGTGAAAGAAGCCAAACACAAAAGGTCATCTATTGTATGATTCCATTCATATGAAATGTCTAGAATTGGCAAATATATGAGACAGAAAGTAGATTAGTGGTCGCTCAGGGCTGGGTGGGTTGGGATGAAATGAAGGTGACTCTTAATGGGTATGGGATTTCTTTATGGAGTGACAAAAAATGCTCTAAAGTTGATTTATGGTGATGATTGTACAATCCTCTAAATATTCTAAAAACCACTGACTTGTGTACTTTAAATGGGTAATTGTATGGTATGTGAGTTGTATCTAAATGAAGTTGTTTTAAAAGATTTTAAAGCTATCTACATTTTGTTAAAGCACAAAAACAAAAACCTTAAGCCTTTGGTCTATGTGTGGTGCAGCAGTGTTGGCAAAGACAAAGGAAGTTGTAGTTTCTAAAGTCTGTTTTCCTAGGGCATTAATACAATTTTATATATATATTATATATCTAATTATATGTATATATGTGTGTATATATGTATAGTGTGTGTGCGCTCACCTATGTGTGCACACGTGTGCGTGTACCATCCCCAAACCCACCTCCCCAAGCCTAACATGGCATGTTATGTAGCACAGTTTATTAGATTGTACTACATAACAGACCATTGATCTTGGTTTAAAACCATCATTGGTCACTTAAACTTTCTTCCTTCCTGAGGATTCACAGTCATTTCAAAAGCAAACCTACTTCTGTAACTTGAGGAGATGAGTGATTAAAAGTGTGCTAATACATTGTCTATATTACAAATTGATCATGGGCTGACACGCTTTCTGCTCAGCTTTATCCATAACAAATTCTAAGCCTTTAGGCCTGTTCATTTCCAGACTTTACCCATTCCAATCAAAGGGCATGTTTGTGGAGTCTATAAATTTAAATAATCTTCCACAGTGTCTGTTTATTTTTTAGCCCTTTATATGGATCTATACCAAAAGGTCTTTGTGGAAATTCTACCTTCTCCCTCTATCTCAGTTGTAGAAACAGTAAGTTACCTTACTGCCTGACCCCAATAGTATGAGTGTGACTTTTAACCTTTCTTGAAAGAAAGAAAGAAAGCAAAGAGCTAGGGTTGTTTTAGACACTGCTGTTAAACTAGCATGGTTATGCCTGTTCTAAATAGTTATTTTATGAAATTACCTTTGCAATAAAGTATCTTCATACTTAAAAGTGACTACTGGAAGGATTACTCTGTTTTATAATGTTCTTTGGCCACAAGAAATCAAATTTTCCATGGTCTGAATTATGAGTCATATCTGGTATCGGAAGGATGGTTTGATACAGATGCCAGTCTTACTGGCATCTGTGGATGAGGGGCCTAATGGGTGGAGCATGGACTCTAGAGTCAGACTGCCTGGGTCTTGAAATGGCTTCACTATTCTAGGCAAGACATCTAACCCCTCTGTGTCTATTCATACGTACATTACAGCACCTGCCTCACAGAGATGTCAGGAGAATTGAATTAATTGTAGGCTGACCAGATGTATGTACCATTTTAAACAGGACAGAAAACAACAGTACTGTCCTGTTTCAAACGGTATGTATGGTCAGCCTGCTGTTACCTTGAATTTAGTCCAGTGAGACTAGGCTGACCAAGATAAAGCGCTTTGCTTCTAAAAGGGAAAACATAAGTACACAGAAACTAAATCATTTGCTTAGGAAAATAGAGAAAGAGCTAGAAATTTAGCTGAGGCAGAATTAGGAACCTTTAGATCCCGATGCATTTTAAACACAGTAATCAACAAGACTTCATTCTTAAATAAAATGGTTTAATATAATACTGCACATATATATTTTTCTTTTCAAAGATGGTATGACCAGATGGTTGGTGTGAATGATAATATATGGTGAACTATATATTTAGTAGCAAAACAAGAACTCTCAAATAAATAGGCTTCAGCGTTCTTTTTAAGGACACAGCAGTATGCTGCAAATCAGCTGAGACTGGAGCACAGGCAAGGAGGCTTTCCCTTTAAGAATGTGCTCCTGGTTGGTTTAGGGTAGAGAGAGGAGTCATGGTTACCCTCCAGCAATCAAAAGTAACATTGGAGTGACCTTCTGGGGAGGGGAATCCTCGCCTCCTCTCCTTGTGCCTTTTTGATTGAGATTTCAGATCTTAACTGAAACATACAAAAGCACCACCACAGAATCCTCTTCAGTCATCTGAGTATCCAGCAGGGTGGGTGTGGAGCCAGTGAAAAACTGTGGGGAAAGTTGAGCTGGGCTAATAAGGAGAAAGATCTAGTTTGATAGAGGAAAAGCTGACTTTGCAGGAATGTTGTGACTGCAGAACAAATATAGGTCACTGCAGCCATTCAGAAATCCTAGTAAGTACAAGGACCATGGATATAGAATAGAAAAATACAAGAAGCAGAATTATCCCCACTAACCACCTATTAATTATACTTTAAGTTGGTCCCTCTCTAATGAGAGTCCCTTACCTAAAGATTTAAATACAATCAAAGCCATTTAGGTATTGTTTGACATAATTTGCATGATATGCAAGATACTAAAAAATCCTCCTTAATCCATCCTTCTTTCCCTCTCAAATCCACTTCTCCTTTTCTGGGTAAGGATGAGCACAGGTAGAAAATTCTCAGCTGGGATTCCCAACCTGGAATTGTGAACTGACCCTACCTGGAAGCCTGGTTTTTGTACCTGACAGAAGAACAAGTAAGTCTTCAGGGGAAAATCTAGAACTACCCACTTCCTAACAGCAAGGCTTTCCCAAATAGCCTCATTGGCTTTTCAAACATTACCCAGTACAATCAGGGTTGCAAAGGAGGAAGGGGGTCCCCTGAGCTGACTCTGGCACCTCTGGCCTCGAAGTGGGCTGGCAGAAGACACTAGTTGCCCTCCATCCTTGTTACAGTCATTGACTTTAAACATTGACAGCTCCACATTTCTTACAAAGACTTCTTGTTTGGCTGGCCCAGGATCCGGGCGAGGCAGTAAGGGATGAGACTGACAGAGGCCAAGGGCACTGTCGCACTCTTGCAGAAGGACAGAATGTAGAAGATCAGCTCGATTTGGGATGGGGGTTTCAAAGAGTCAAAGAGGTGCAGGAGGACGAGGGAAGCCACAATGCAGCTGAGGCGGAACGGCAGCCACCGGCTCAGCTTGCCCTTGCAGCTCTCTCTATACATGCTGGAGTTGAGAGCCAGTCCCAGGCCAAAGAGGGTCCCCAGGTTCTTCAGGAGGCTGGCAAAGGGTGTGGTGTCAATGTGGACCCATTCTGGCCGCTCACACCATCGCTTGGCTTTCTCTAGAGTCCACAGGAGGTCTACCCCAAGCCCTCTCAGCAGCAGGTAAAACCCGATGGCAAAACTGAACAGGAAGAAGGTAATGAGAAAATATTTCTTGAGACTGGCATTGTAGATGCTCTGGATGTGGCGGAAAGTTTCAGCAACAGCAATGCCTGAGGGGAAGAAAAAATGACTGTGAAAAATAGGGAAGACTTTGGACTTTCAACTGGAGGTGAGTTTGAAGTCAGGGGGTCATCTGTCCTGCCATTGTGGAATTAAATCACAGATGCTGGATTACAGGCTCACCTGATTTATTCCCATAGGCGACCCTAGCCTGTTCTCAGCTATAGACTCTTTCAGATGCAAGAGTCATGTCACATATATCCTATTGCTTGCATGTTTTCTGTTAGGGGGGTCCTCATGTCTGTACTTGAATACCTGCAGGGGTAGAGAGCGTTCTCCCACTTGGGCAGCCCATTTTATCTTTGAATGGATTTGATTATTAAGGAAGTCTTTATTGTGCTAAACTGAATTCTGTCCTGCTGTAGTGCCATTTATTGATCCCAGTTCTATCTGCAGGAGTTAAGTTGTAAATCTAGAGCCTCTTTAACACATTTGAAGATAGTTATTCTTCTCTCTAACCTACACATTCTCAGGTTTTTCATGTAACATGGCTTCCAGATTCCTTCTCAAATATGGAACCCAGTACTGAATGCTGTGTTACTTTTGTGGTTGCCCTGAAACTGCTACCCATCTTGTTCTCAGCACTGTTTTCTGTTCTTACAAATCTCCAAGGGAAAAATTCCACAATTTCCCTAAAGTTTTATATTCCGGTGACTTCAACAAAGTCAAAACATTCTTTCTTGTACTTAAACTAAAGTTTTTCTGTTCCCTTATTAATTGCATCTAAGAAAACACAAATACTCAAAACTGACCAACTGTGTGTATCTACTAGGTTGGCAAACAAATTTATTAAATAAAGAACTTTCCTAGGAACCTGCATTAATTTGTTAAATTTGGTAGAGTCCCTTAAGACAAAACAAGGGGCCATTTCCAACTGAAAACCAGTAAGAAATAAAGAACATAAAAAGCTCAGAGATTTCAAGCTAATTAAATTGGGAAAGTTAGTTAGATGTCTTGCCAATATTTCTGGAACATGCTTAGACTTTCAACCCTCTAAAATGCTAACAGTGGGAATGCTGGGATTTTGTCCTGATTAGGCAAAAATGGGATAGCTGGAGGGTGGGGGAAGGGGGCCAGGGCAGCTGATACCTGACAAGACTCCAGCAACAACCTGATGCGGGAAATGAGCAGCAAGGTAGATTCGTGACAGACAGACATTCAGCTGCACCATCCAGAATCCCAGCCACAAAAGGACGTTCAAGCACCTGCAATGGAAGAGGGAGCCATAACAGAACCCAGATGCAGACCTTCAGCAAAGAGAACAGCCCTGGCAAGGATGTTGGAGCCTGGTAAACTTAGGTGCCATCAATGGAATTTTTGTAAATTGAAGCCCATCCTCAAAAGCTCAAAGATGCCTGTGGCATGGAGTAAGGCCTTGCAGATGTGAATTTTAACCTCCCCTTTCTAAATGTTTGATAATTAAGGATTTGCACAGTGGCTGCATACCTCAGAATTCCCTGAAGTAGGAATGTCTTATGATTCTTGTTTATTTTAACCTGGACGGGGTGACTCTATGGTTGGTATAGAAAGGGGTCTTTATTTACACCCTGCTACTACCTCACTATGTGATCTCAAGAAGCCCCTTTACTGTGTTAGAACTTGTTTCCTTATCTGTAAAAGTAGGGGTTGCACTCATGGGTCTCTTCCAGCCCTAACATTCTGGTTTCCCCTTCAGCAGAAATGCCACAACTCTAGGATGCCGGAATAGCTCAACACATTGAGCGCTTGCCTTGCAACTGCAAGGTTCGGGGATCAAATCCTGACCCCTGCCCGTGCAAACTCACATGCTGAACTGTGGTGTAGCTGATAACTGCTGAGATGGCCTCAGAGGTTCTTGCCTCCCATTGTGGGAGGCCCCCAGTTCAGCTCCTACCCCACAAAGCCCCACACAGTGGAATGAAACTACATCACAATTAATGATGTACAACCATGGAGACTGCTCTGGGCCCTCTCCCCTTCTCTCCCTCTCACCTTCTCTGAAACAATAAAATAAATCTTAAAAAAAAAAAACCAAGAACAAGAAATGCCACACTCTTCTCAGTACCGGCCCATAGTGGGATGGGTAGGGGAATATGAAGAAGTGCAAGTGGTGTATCAGCTGCAGAGAGAACCACCTCCTACCTTCCACCATCCACACCCCAGTGCTGAGTTCTTACCGAAATTTGTAGGTTGGCTTTTTCTTTCCCCGAAAGATAGAGAGGGTAGAAGTGACCATCACATAATATACACCTGCTGTACCCATGGCATGGCCTGAGGGACTCCCTAAAGGGCAGGAAAGAGATGAATGAGTGGACTAAAGGTGAAAAGTCTCCATCTGGAAGACTGCTAAGTGGTGTTATCTTTCCATCCATCCATCCAACAATTTTCTGTTGAGCTCCTATTACACACCACCACTGTGCTAAGCTCTGGGAGTTCAGTGGTGAGCAAAACCAGAGAAGGTCCAGCTTCTGCAGTTATAAACAGCTCAGAGATTACAAAGTGAATCAGTGCACTGGATGTATAATTACAACCAAGTTACCCTCCATTGATTACCCCTCTTCCATTCGCCTTGCTCCCTCTGCTCTGGCCGTGCTGGCCTCTTCGCTCTCCTTTAGTCTTGTTCCCATCTCAGCATCTTGGCATTGTTAGTCTTTCTGGCAAGGTAACTCTTCTTCCAGAAGTTTACTGGCTAATTCCCTTGCCCCCTTGAAGTTTTTGCTCAAATCTCACTTTCTCAATGAGTCCTACCCTGACCATCCTATTTAATTCTGCAACCAGTTTCATTCCTGTTTCCTCTACCCCAAGAGACAGAGGGTCTTGAGGTACACCACTTAATCTCCTTCTGGACTGGAGGGCTTATTTTCCCAGCTCTTGAGAGTGGGGTCACAAACACCCCTCAGTTCTCAGCCTTCTCTTCCCATTGCCCTGCATTGAAGAGAGCCATCGTGATCAGGGTTACCCTCTCCCTGGGGGCAGCCTGCAACCAACCACTGGTCTATATTGGGTATAAGGGCCTGATCCCAATTCATGGCAACTTTGAAGGGCCATCCCCAGCTTCAGAACTCCCTGAGATTGAATCACAAATAGAATTCTCCTTGTGCCCAGCTGGCTTTTGACCCTTCTTTTGTAAGTGCTGCACCTGAGAATAACTAAACTCCTGTGTGCTAATGTCCATCTGAGTCTGCTTTCCAGAGAACCTCATTGATAAAGCCTTGCCTTTTCTTTTCTTTACTTTTCTTTTCTTCTTCTCCTTCTTCCTCCTCCTCCCCTTCCATTTCCTCTTCCTCCTCCTTCTTTTTCTAAATTATCATCATCTACTATCCTATATATTTTACTTGTCTGTTATGATTTTGTATATTGTACACACACACACACACACCATTCTAGTTTCAGCTCCATGAGGGCAGGGATCTAGGGATCTTGGTCTGTTTTATTCATGGATGTATTCCAAAGTACTAGAACAGTGTCTGGCACAGAGTAGGTGCTAGATAAATCACATGTGAATGAACAAATATCGTCCCAAGTGAACAAGGGTTTGTGAGAGCATGTAACTCCAGGCCATGCCGCAGTTTGAGGGCCAGGCATAGGGTTCCTGAGGGAGGAATGCCAACACAGAGACCTAAGGGTGAGCAAAGGGCTTGGACATTCCGATCACCTACTGAAAAACAAGATCTGTCATTTGATTGAACAATACCTATCTGGCTGTAACCAGCAAAATGCAGGCAGGGTGTGGGCTTGGACAATCAACTCAGGAGCACACATCTGCTGGGCCAGGCCTCTGGGAAGGACAGCCAGGGGCTCAGGCCCCTAGCGCTTTACCTTTCCTGGACAAAAGACCATAGCACAGTTACCCTCAGAGCCCTTTGCCTGAGAGGGTGCCCTGGCTTCCCTGGATGAGCAATTTAGGCTCTGGAAACATTAGGTAGATTTCCAAAATAGCCGTCATATGCTATTCAGGAAGGCCTTTTTAAAGTGAGTTGAAATGGAATTGTACCAAGTGGAAGATGATGACAAAAAACTCAGAGTGGCTATCCTCATGTCTCCTCAAAACAGCTGTAGCTACAATGAATCTTAATAGGCATCCACAGTGAGCCAGGTGCACTCAGCCTCTGTCTGTACAGGGGCTTGGGCTCTCACCTGGTCCAGTCTCACAGGTGACCGGGAACTGCTTTATTAGTGGCACAGAGGTGTTGCGATAGTAGTCAGTGTCCAGGACCCACCAGTACGGGCGCTGCCCAAAGAGAATCCTGTGGAAAAGCAGAGGCAGAGTCTGGAGTCATTGAAGGAACCCTTTTGTCTAAAGTCTACACCTTTGAGAAGAGAGAGTAGCATGAGAAGATCCATGTGACTCTAAACAGAATACTGGTAGCATTGATGCCTCCCAGATGGGAACTTAGGTGGGGGAGACTTTTTATGGTACATCCTTTATATAAGTTTTGAATTTTGAACTGTTTGAGTGTATTATTTATGCAAACATAAATAAATAAACCCCAAGTCCTAAAATCCATGGCAGCTATGTGATTTTTTTTTTAAACCCCAAGAAGAGTTTGTCCTGGAAGGATGAATATGGGACTATACTTTGCAACTTAAGAGCTGTGTATCCTACCAGCTTCCTCTTTTCTTTCTTCAGGTCATAGAGACCAGAGGATGAGCCCCAGCCCCAAGGACAAGCCCCCCAGGAGACGTGGCCTCTGTTGCCATCAAAATCACTCTCTGGAAGGAAGTACTTAGCCTCAGGTGCTTGCACCATATCGTCTCTGTTTTTTAACACATCTCAGACAAACCGCTTCACCTGTAAAAGGACTAGATCTGTTTTTCATTGTGCAAACAGGTGTCAGAGATCTGTCTGGGTGCCTCCTTTTCCCTGCAATAGTAGAATTATGATTTCTCACCAAAAATCAGGGACAGCCACTAACTCTGACCTCTTTCAACTCAGAGAAAAATCCATCGTTCTTTAATTGAGGTCAGACATTTAGAATAACCCTTTATCTTTTTATACAGGGTCCGGCAGAAGTAAGACCCCCTTTTTATGAGCTGGTAACACTCTGGCAGAGCATTATTTCTTCTGAACCCTGTATTTTAGGGTCATAATGTTGAGTTGGGATGTTACAGACAAAACTTAGTAGGTTTTTCTACAGAAGTTTTGGAATCGCATCAATATACCTTGGGCTTCTGAGCCCAATGATTTTTTTTCTACTCTAAGAAAGAATTTTACTATTTATGGTCAAAGAATATTAGAATTGGAAGAGATCTTAAGACTCGCTTGACAGTAGGCATAGATAGCTTTACGGATGGTAAAGGTCTTAGAGGGCAGCCAGTCCAACTCTTCTTTCTTTCTTTCTTCCTTCCCTCCCTCCCTCCCTCCCTTCCTCCCTTCTTTCTATCTTTCTTTCTTTCTTTCTTCTTTCTTTCTTTCTTTCTTTCTTTCTTTCTTTCTTTCTTTCTTTCTTTTCCTTCTTTCAGATTCACTTTTATATTGTTTTGACAAAGAGAGAGAGAGACAGAGAAAAACAGAAAGAAGGGGTAGGTCCTACAGCCGTCTCTATAGTTGTACATCATCAGTTTTCAACATGGTTTTTGTTCCACACAGTTGGGCACGGGGTTATGCAGGGTAGGAGCTGGGCCAGAGGCCTCCCACATAGGAAGCGCACCCAAGTTTAGCATATGGGTCCTTACAGGCCTGGCCCAGGACTTGATCCTCAGACCCGAGGCTGCAAAGTGAGTGCTCAACCTGCTGAGCCATCCCGGTATCCCTAACTCTTCATTTTCTAGATGAGAAAATACAGGCCAAACCAGTAATGTGCTAGAGTCAGCTGATATTGGCTAACAATTGTAAAATACATAAAATATATTCAGGAGTTTTGCAAACTGGACCTATCAGTAGCTTGAAAGTAGCCATAATGGGAATATATAAACAGTAGAGATTGGCAAATGCTAAAATCAGGGTTTTTCCACCCCCCAAGAGCCCGACACTTATTAGCACTGGATATAACATAGTTCTTAAAGAGCCTGGCCTCCAAAGCCAGCCTGCACGACCTTAAATCCTGTCTCTGATATTTACTACCCATGTTGGTTTAGTCACGGTCTCTTCATCTGTAATATGGTAAATACCTCCAGAAAAGCATTAAGCACATACTAAATGTTCAGTGAATGTTAACTATAATAATTATTAAGGTCCCAGAGATTACAAAATAGAAACTCAGAGGGTTGCTATGACTTGCCCAAGACATACAGTCAGTAGGTGGCTGAACAAGGGCTGGACTCCAGTTCTCTGGATTACTTCTCATTAGCCACACAACAGATTTAAAAATTATCTATGTTTCTTTTTTTCATTTGTCATTTTTCTTCTATCATACATCTATCTTATGCTACCTATTCTTCTTCAAAGTAATAAAACTGGTTCTTTTCTTCTTTTTTTTAAACTGTGTTTCTTTGCTTATAACTTATAATTCAGACTTTTCACTAAGTCCACCTGGCATGCATATGAAATAGCCTTTCCTATATCTTCAACTCACAAAGTTTTCTCTCTTTATGTAGCAGATCCAAAGTCAGAAGAGGAGTAACCTGTGTTTTCCTGAATAGCGTGAAGAAGGCAATTTCCAATGGACAGATACTTCTAGAGAGAATACCAGCCTCTTTCTTTTCTTGCCTGGCTCTTACTCACCACTTAAAGATGAGGTTGAGCCAGTCTCCAATCACAGCTACCCAAAGCAGTTTGATGCCCACAGCTTCTCGGAGATGGAACCAGATGGGGAAGAGGACATAGAAGGCATTCCTGAGGTCTGCGATCACGGACACCAAGACGAACCAATCCTTGGAACCCTGGTAGTTCACCTGGAGGTAGTGTGTAGACTGGATCCCAAAGTCATGGAGAATGTTCATTCCTTCCTCCATCTTCACTTCCTGGCCCCCCGGGAAGTTGTCAGCTGAGCCCTTGTAGTCGTTTCAGACTTGGTGGTGATTGTTCTGCTATCAGCCCGCACCTTGCCTGTTTTATATACCCTGTAACCAGTCTGCAGGTCAACTCAGCCCTGATCTTTGGACTCAAAAACCACTTTTGTCTAAAATCTATTGATCAAAGGTGCATCATCAGTAGGTTGATGTAAACATGTTCAGGGTGATTTACGTAAAATAAAAAGAAACAGGCACACAAAAACAGCCTGATCGGCCATGTACTCGGCAAGGCCAATTATTAACTTGGCAGTGCCAGGGGCTGCCCTCCTGGCTCTGAAAGCCAGCCAGAGACACAGGACAGAGTCTAAACTGCCGTGGTTCTTACAAAGATGACTGATTTTCTAAGTCTGAAACTGCATGTATTTGGGGACAAAGAAAAGTCTTGGTGCTCTAGCTAACCAAGTTTTAAGTTATTAATCTAGAAGATAGTAAGTTCTATTATACTGGGTACTATCTATTATACTGGGGCCTTTCTTTTTTTTTTTTAAAGATTTATTTTTATTGTTTTTGACAGAGAGAGAGAGAGATACAGAGACAGAGACAGAGAGAAGGGGGAGGGCCCAGAACAGTCCCCATAGTTGCGCATCATTCATTTTTCCACATAGTTTCATTCCACAGGTGGGAGTGGGGCTGCACAGGGCAGGAACTGGGCTGGGGTCTTCACCCCGGTGAGAACCGAACTGGGGGCACTCCCCAGTTCAGCATATGGGTCCACATGGGCTGGGGCCAGGATCTGATCCCCGGTCCCCGGGGCTACAAAGTGAGTGCTCAACCCACTGAGCCATCCTGGCTTCCCCTCGGGCCTTTCTTAACTGTAGTAAAATCTAGGAATTGCCTTTGGTTCGGGAGAGCAAACCTTCTTCCCATATGGCTCCATAGCTCAGGAACAGAAAGTAACCACCATTGAATGCACTGATTGATTAATTCATTTAATGTCCTTAAAGTTAGGACCTTTGAGATTTTAACATGTAAGTTTTAACAATAGAATTAATGTATGTTCATGCAAAAACAATATGATGAATATGTGCTTCTAAATAAAAACACCAGCAAATTGGTGACTGAGGACTCTGGAAAGAACTTCTGTAGTTTGAGCTTTCTTTCATTTGTACTTGGAGTCAGATACAGATATAGATATAGATATAGATATAGACACACACACACTCATACTCACCAGGAAGTCAATGCCATTATATTATAGCCATGGATGTAGAAAAAGGATAAAACAAATGCCCAGTCATGAGAAGCAAATCTGTCTTCTCAGCTGCACAAGTCCAAAACCTCACACTTGGGTCACTTAGGACTGAAAAAAGCAGGTGGCTGAACCAGGTGATAAATTGATGCATTTTCAAGGATAAGAGCCAGTGGGAGCAAAACTTTCAAATCCCGAATTTCCCATCAGTAAAAGGTAGGTTGAGGATAGGGAAAAGAAACTCAGAGCTAATGAGTCTGAGCAAAGGTTGACAACATTCCATGCTGGAAATGGTTAAAGCATCATCTAGGTAGTATGATCTGCAGTCTTATCCCCAACCCCCATGGGCTTCCCCCCACCTCAAGCAGACTCCAGCTGCCCTTGACCACATTGTCTCAGCTGGTCCAAACAACACTGTCTTCCCATGACCAGCCTGGCCAGCAGTGAAGGGTGGTGTTGGCTATGGATGGTCTGTAAATGAAGCATGTGCCTGGCAGTCTCGTGGGGGAGCATGTTGTGTGTTGTCAGGACTGCTAGGCCACAAGAAGTGGTCTCTACCAGAAGGGACATCCCCTCCCCTCCCCAGATTAGCCTTCCTCAAAAGTATGGAGTAACTATTGTGATCCCTGCGGACAAGAGTTTCTAGGGTCTGAGGTGAATCGAGGACAAATAGGGCAGATCTTCTGACAAAACATTCAAAGGCCACTGTCTGATTCTCCACAGGGTTGCAAGGAGCCAGAGTCTCTGAGTTCACTGGGGTTCCATCATGTTCTCAGCATATGGGGGGCCATTGGAGAGCCCTATCTTCTGGAGGAACCTCAGGGAGAATGCTTGTGTTGATAAGAAGTTGTGATGAAGCCGATACCTGCACACTGGGGAAAGGAGGAGTCCCTCTGGAAGGCAGCCTGCCTGGCAGGGGGACCCGCTTGGTCAGAGCAATTGTGTATCACCCATCATGAGACTATATGCTAGTTTTCACCTTCCTACCTCCCAGCCCCTTCCTGCTGTCTCCAGCAAATTTTTATCATGTGCAGAAAGAGGTGAGGTCCCCAAAGGACCTGAGCCTGCTAGAAAGTTGAAAAGAGAAGTTGTAGAGTTCTCAAAGGTTAGAAGGACTTGTAGATATTTGAGGTGAATGATGTGAACAAAGTATTTGAGTTGCTGGAGGTTTTGATGAGAATTCACTCATTTAAAGAACTCTCTAGAGAGGGGATTCTATCACTCTTTAACTCCTGTTGTCTTTCCTTTTAAGAAGTTCTCCAGGGGAAGCCGGGATGGCTCAGTGGATTAAGCGCTCACTTTGCAGCGCCGGGACCGAGGATCAAATCCTGGCCCCAGCCTGTGGGGACCCATGTGCTGAACTGGGAATTTCCCCTAGTTCAGTTCTCTCTCTGCCTCTGTATCTCTCTCTCTCTCTCTCTCTCTCTCTCTCTCTCTCTCTCTCACTGTCAAAAACAATAATAATAAAAAAAAAAGTTCCCCAGTTTAATTCAATAAGTATTTCCTGAGCAAAGCACCATGGCTGGCTCTAAGAGGAATTCAACATTAAATCTTGGTTGTCCTCTGGGACCTTGACACTTTAGTAGTGCAGGGAGGTTAGACTTTTGCACAACTTCCTATGTCAACTGGGGGATTCTTAGATCAAAACTGAATTCATTTGTACAAATATCAGGAGGCTCTCTATTATTTTATCCCCAGAGGAGATGACTCAAGATTTATTGATGGCCTCTGGGAAAATGATCAGCTGAGTCTGTGAGGCGATGAAAATGAGAAGTTACATGGGCCCCTCTGCAATGGAAATACAAGCTGGGCCTTCCTTAGGCATTTTCTCCACAAACAGAAATTCAGAGTCTTGGGGATCTTGGCTTGGGAAGAACATGAAGGAAAGCGGCCAGAAAGTACAGTCTGGTCTGCTGTTAGTAAGTGTGACTGCTTCCATAGTCCTGACCACCTTCTAATTCCAGAGCAAGGCTGACTGACTCATTCACGCAAGTTGACTGGCTGACAGGAGAGCAAAGAGTGGAAGAAGTCATAATTTACTCCGCACCTCATACAAAAATTACATTTATTACTAAAAATAAATGCTGGCTTTGTTTGCAGCCAAATCCTCTATTCTGGCGAGGGCCCTGGGTTCTACCAAGAGTGGAGCTGCCTTTTTGCTCAGCTATGATCACTAGAGTGGGTCTTGTCTGCACATTGTACCAGGGATACAAAATTCAGCTTCAAGCCAAGGTTTTATCTGAGCAACAGGGGAGATTTCTCCTAAGTGTTACAGCCCAAAATGCAAGACGTGCTCTTTTTTTTTTTTCTTTGATAATTTCTTCTTAGGTGCTTGCCCCCCACCCTCGGCCCCCCACCAAGTGAACAATGGGGGAGGTGTTTAGGGGTAGACAGTAGAAACTGGCTAGACCAACTGCTGTCTGTTACCTTTTAAGCAAGTGACCCTGTTCATTTTTTACAAAAATATGTTGGGGAAAGCAGGTGAAGGGATAGGCAGATTAATTATTGTCAGTTGGTGAAAATGGCTGACTTATCTCCGGTATGGTGAGAAAGTTCAGCTTCAGGACCTTGAACTGTGCACTTATTGACCAGGTGGAGGGCGCATGCTGCCAGTCTCAGAATGGGCTGGACATTTTGTCCACAGAAATATACCGGTGCATTTGCTTGATTGTAAACAGTCAAGGACTCCCCACACTCACTACCTTCCCCCTGCCACTCCAGGGTCTGCCTTCTACCAAAACGAAATGATTCATTGGAACCTCTATAGGAAGGAGAGGACTGACTATCTCTCCCTCTTCTACATCTTCCTTAACCCCTCTCCCCAAAGAGTTCCCTCCAGAGAATATTCTGTTTCCACAAATGGTCAACCAGTTTCCTCATGACCAGATGGTGACACTTCTCCAAACTTTGGTGGTGCCACACTACACTAGCAGCTAGAAAATATTCTTCACTTGATGTTAGCCGAAAGGCCAAGAAGCAATAGAGAACATTCTTTTTTTTAAGATTTATTTTATTGTTTTTGACAGAGAGAGACAGAGAGAAGGGGGAGGGCCCAGAGCAGTCTCCATAGTTGACATTAGTTTCACTCCACAGGCGGGCACAGGGCTGCGCAGGGCAGGAACTGGGCCGGGAGCCTCCCAAATAGGCCCCGGCAAGAACTGAACTGGGGGCACTCCCCAGTTCAGCATGTGGGTCCGCATGGGCTGGGGCTGGGATTCGATCCTCGGTCCTCGGGGCTTCAAAGCGAGTGCTTCACCCACTGAGCCATCCCAGCTTTCCTGAGAGAACATTCTTGCTATCAAGTGTGATCCTTCCTGTTAGGAGTTAAACTTTGTTGATGATGCACAGTAGAGGAAGAGGCAGAGGCAAAGGAAGTATTTCCTCCCTTCTTCCTGGTTTGTACTCCAGAGTCAAAAAAGGGCTGTCTGAGGAGAGACCAGAAGTGTAAGCTAAGGAACCATCCCCAACCTGCTGTCCCTTCTTGCTTCGACTCATGGATTCTTTGAAAGAATTTGGGCCCAAGTGAAGAAAGAGGAGGGAATGTGTCATCAAACTCTCAGTCACAGTTCAGCCTGGTTGGATATAGAATCAAGGTGGGGCCTGGGGGTGGGGATAGGAGTTGGGTGTGTTTTTCCTTAGAAGACCCTCAAAAAATATCCTCAAGCTTCCAGCAGACAGTCCACAAGACTTCTCTTCCCTCACTGTCATCCCTAGGATTTAATAAGGTAAAAAGAATAAATAAGAAGATTAAAGAGCTGTGTGACCTTGGCCAAGTCACTAGAGTTCAGGGTTTTACTTTTGTCACCTATAAAATGAGACTTGGTGACTTTCACCCTCTTTTCAGTTCTTACATTCTCTAACTTTGGAGTCTGCCTTTGGAAGTAGCTCCCATGTGGTGGTGCCTGAGTTTTAAAAACCAAACAGAAGTAAATGATTCATTATTACCAGAAGGAGAAGATATGTTCATATCTTTTTAACTAAAGTATTTTCAAAAGTCGTCAGAGTTTGAAAAACTATTCAGTGAAGTCAATTCTTCCTTCCACATCTGGGCACCTTCCAAACACTGGTGCTGCCAGAACCCAGCCAGGACCTGAGATACACCCAGAGTCGGAGAAGCCCCCCACAAGTCTCAATCAGAAGTCAGCTCCTTACATAGAGCCTGGCATCCAGCCGAGATCCAGATTGGGGAGGGGGTGTCATCCCTCCTACCCTCCTCTGTCCCCACCCATTTTTTTTCTCCCCCAGCTCCACTCTGTAGCCCTTTAATCAACTCTTTCTTTAATAACTGTGGAATTTTCATCCCAACCAAAATGCCCATGTTGTACAGTCAGTTATTGTCCTTCCCTCTTCTGGAGTCCAGTTGGGGGACATAATTAGGAAATTAGTAGTTTTAGACCCTCTTAAACCACAACTTAGCCCTTCTGAGAGTTCTCAAATGAGGACCATGATACAGAGAAAGAGGAAGAGGTAAGGCCCTGAATTGTCATGAAAACAAACAGTGAGGTTTCCCCCCACCCTCCCCAAGGCCTGGAGAGGGCCAAGGAACTATTCTGAGCTATGAAAACACAGCAGAGCCCTGCTAGGAAGTAAACAGTCGTCTGTCCGCCAACGCCTGTCTCCCTGGACACAAGTCCTGACAGTGCCTGATGTCCAGCCAGTCAGTGGGTGGAAGAGAAAGAGAGAAAGGCGAGGAGAGTCTAGTGTGTCTCCTTCCTTTAGGATAGAAAGTAGTCAGTGTTTGTTTTCAGGATTTAAAGATTTTCTTCACTTTAGTCGGTGTGAAGTGGAAGGAGGGTGGCTTCAGGATCATGTAAGTTTGGAGGATCTCTCCAACCTTGAATTCCAGCATCAGGATGCCCATTGCTCTCCTCAGCTCTGTACAACTTCTGCTGCTTCTGCTCTGCTGGGAAGTCATCATACCTTTTCACTGTCATGATGGCTGGTTGGCCTTTTCTCCAGCTTCTTCCTGAGTCTTTTGGCCACATCTGCAACTTTGGATAGATATCTGCCTTGAAGTGCTTGTCTGCGCTGTGTTCAATGTTGCTCCATAAGCTCTACTCTCCCTTCTCCCCTTCTTCTTCCCATAGTCATCGTGATATTAGACTCCACTTGGATACCACCTGCATATCCCACACATTCCTCAAAAGTACAAGTTCCTCTCAGACCTGTTCTTCCTCCAGACTTCTGCTTTATAAACACATCTCTTCCTCCTTTGCTATCCCATAAGCACTAAGCCTGGCAACCGTTTAATCATCCTTGATCAGGTTCCAACTCTTGCTTGATGTTTTACTCTTGCCACCCTTTGTCAATCCCTCTGCCTAGAGCCTCTAGTCCCTTTACTAACTAATGATATCCTACTCCCCTTCTCACACCCACCCCAAGACGTTCTATAGACTACTGTCAAGAGCCTCTTACAATACAGTTCTTTTCACAGAACACCTGAAAAACATTCAGTGGCTCCCCATTGCCATATAGAAAGAAGTTCAAACTCAAAGTCACCCACAGTTGAACTCCTGGTTATCTTTCCAGCCTGTGTCTTGCAGCTCCCCTTTGTGGACCCCTCATTCCAGATATACTAATGGGTTTGGATGTCCCAAGCATGCCTTGGTTTGCTTAACTTTGTTTTTCCTTCCATCTAGAATATAATTTTCTCCATCTCCACATCTCCAGATTTTAAACGTATTTCAAGGCTAAGTGAATAAAGGCTTCCCAACCCTCAGATGCCTACCCACCATCAGTTATAAAGGATCACTGTGATCTGAACTCCTCTAGCACTTAACCAGTCCTATCTTAGGGCACTAGCATGTTCAAATCTAGCATTCCAGTTGTTTTGCATATACCTTAACCTTTTCTTTCTGCTATCCTGAGCTCTGAGGGCCAAGAAAGCATCCTTTCTAGCCTCCATAACTGAGCTCTGCTTGCATATTTGGTACCAGTGTGGTAGAATAATGATCAAATAAAACAGTGTATTGGTTTAAGCCACTATTGTTTATGATAGTTTGTTATACAGTAACTGAAATACCCAGTAGATGTTGGTTAATAAAATATTTAATAATAGCTAGTATTCATTGAACATTTACTATACGTTAAAAACTAGTCTTAGAAAATTACACAGATTAACATGTTTAATCCTCATAAAAACCCTGGTATAGATTTTATTACTGTCCCCATTTTACAGGTGATGAAAGTGAGGCCCAGAGGAGTTAAATAAGTTCCCAGGTCAAAACCTCAGCTCCAGAAGCCACACTATAAATCACTATATCATGTTATGTTACAGAATGAGGAAAATAACTCATTGATCTGCTGCCTCGGATACATACGAGGGCTGTCTGGAAAGTATCCAGCCATGCAATGTGAAAAACAGAGGGGCTGCATGTTAAATTCTGTAGCATTTTGGGGTCCAGTGCCCAGCCTATGCTCCTAACCCTTGTCATCTTGGTTCTGTCCCAGGTTCTGGGGCCCTCCGGCCTATTTCAGGGAAAGCCCAGTGCAGGGAACTGATGTATAGACCTGCCATCTGTCTGTCCCATCTCCTTACAATCTTTGTTGGATTGCTGGTTACGGCGGTGCAGGTTTCATCTGGAGTGGAAATGCTTGGGCTCAGCATGTCTGTGTTGCCCTTTGGCCCCATATCCTGGTTTAACCTGTGCAACCTGAGTATTTTTTTTACTCAGGATCTTTGGACTTCCTTCAAATTTTTCTTTTCTTTTTCTTTTTTTTTTTTTTAGGTAGTCAAAGGAGAAACTGGATCTGAAATGGATTTTAAAGATAAATAATTACTTGACTAACAACTGTTATTGTTTGTTCAGATTTCAGCAAAGATGTATTGAAGCACCCGTAATGGGCATGATACCATGCTGGGCACCAGGCTACCAAGACCAACAGGATGTGGTTTTTGCCCCAGGAAGCTCAGGTTCTATGATGGGGAATGACAAATGAGGGGAGGACATGTGTAGACAATGAACTAGAGTTCAGCGTGTGAACCTTCTCTGTGGAGTTTTGTTTAAAGTACTAAGGGAGCACAGAGAACAAAGCAACGAGCACAGAAAGACAGAGGGGGTGATATCTGAGTTGGATTTTAGAGTCTAGCCAGATGTACCATTTAAAACAGGACAGTACTGTGGTTTTCTGTCCCATTTAAAATGGTATGTCTGGTCAGCCAAGTTTTGGAGGATGAATAAGGCATCACCAAAAGAAGAAGGGAGGAAGGGGGAGGGGAAGGAACCAGAAGGAGGGAGAGTGGATGGGGACAGCCTGTTTGAGGAAGGGCACAGGGTAGGGACAGTCTGGAGTGCATGGCATCAGGATGGCAGTAGGTGTGAGTCCAGTTTGTGAACAATCTAATGTGCCCTGGAGAGTGGGAGGCTCTGAAGATTTATAAGGGGCCATTGGACAGGGAAAGCTAGAGGAGGGGGAGGGAAGGAAAGTGGAAATTTGCTAACAGTGAGTCTCTGCTCAGGAAGTTAGACACGAAGTCCATGGCGAGGCTAGTGTGTGTTGTGTCAGGAGAGTTTGGCTGTGTCTAGAACACCTCACGATGGTTTATTTTTTTACAATTTTTTATAAAGGGATCAATCTTTAATATATTTTTATTTATTTATTTTGACAGAGATACAGAGACAGAGAGAGAACTGAACTGGGGGAGCTCCCAGTTCAGCATATGGTTCCGCACGGGCCGGGGCCGGGACTCGATCCTTGGTCCTCGGCGCTGCAAAGTGAGCGCTTAACCCACTGAGCCATCCCGGCTTCCCCTCATGATGGTTTCTTGATGAATTCATCACAATCCAATGAAGGGGCCTACATCAGAAATCACACTCATCAGCTCACCAAGGGGGATTGTCTTTCAGGGAAGATCTAAATTTACCCAAGTAACATCTGAAGGTTAATCTTCATTTACAGTAACCGTCAAGCAAAAGTAATTATTATCAGAATATCAATTAGTTCACTTACACAAGAGATACTCATATAACTGATTTGACCATTTCTTCCCAGGACCAAGGTGCTGTGGAAAGCTGGCCCATCAAGCTGTGAATCAGAATCAGCAGTTGGTCATGAGATAGGTTTGATAGGGCCTGGTGCCTCCATCCGCGTGGCTAATGTGCCTCCAGGGCTGGACAGGTACTAGCCTTGGGCAGGTTCTCTGCCCCAGACATGGTTGGATTGTCACTGCCAGCACAGGCTCTGTGATGCTCCTTTCTGTACCTTCTGACAGACACATTCATTATGTACCTTAAACTATCTGGTCAGCACCCCTGGCCAGCTTGGAACTAAACTGCTGTCCCAGGTTTTCTCAACCTTGGCTACATGTTAGAATCACCTGAGGGAAATTTATGCTGCTAATGTCTGAGCCTCACCCCCAGAGATTCTGATTTTATTAGTATGAGGTTAAGGTTGGTTGGGGATGTGGGGTTTTTACAAGCTCCCCTGTGATTTCAGGTACAATACAGGTTGAGAGCTTTTGGCTTTAAGGCAGTTGTGCCTATTTTTGCTCTGGCCCATTGAATGTTGATTTTTCTCTTAGACGGTCACTTACCATGGATCAGGTGCCAAGTGCTACTCAAGCATTACCTTGTTTAATTCTTTAACCAGGTCTCTCAGTCAGTGACAAAGAGCAGTGGTACAAGAGAAGGCAATCAGGTATAATTCCACAGACCCGGGTTCAATCCTACCTCCACCGCTTAACTAGCCAAGTGATTTGGGGCAATTTACTTAATCACTCTGAATCTTAGTTTCCCTTAACTTTAAAATGGGAGTAATAATGTTAGCTTCTCAAGGTTGTTGTGTGGAACAAATGGCAACAGAAGGAAATCAACTAGTCCAGCATAATCTCTACCATATTGGCTCCATTCAAGGGGAGAAGTGGGAGAGACTAAGCCATCATGTTCCTTGAGGGTCTGCAAGAAAAGAGGAGCCCCCATCATATTCTGGACAGTAAGGATAAACATGTAGTGGGAAGGTGTGTACTGTAAAACCCACATACCCACTGAAAATACTATAATCTATTTCCCTTCACGGGATCCAGGTGTGGGGAGGAGGAATGCTACAGAAGATACAGACGCCCACATGGTCAACCATTGGCCACAGACCAAGTGTTGGAGTGGGGACAGGAGGCAGGTGCCACTAGAGGCAAGGCCAGGGAGCTCACACTAATAGTGTGTGTGTGTGTGTGTGTGTGGCGGGGGGGGGGGGGTTGATACTTAGGTCCTCATCAGCAGGCTCTATAGGTTCAAAGGTCTCTGGAGAGCCTGCATTCCCAAGGTTCCCTCTCACTTGCCAGGTTCTGTCTAGAACTTCACTACTCTGACCTTTTGGCTCTCTCTGGGCTGGATTCCTCAGGTTCCGATTGCCTCTTTCTTGTGGCTGGAAGGATAAGTTCCCAGGAGAGCCTTCCCATAGGGCTGCCTCAGGGTCTTTTCTTGGGAGTTTCCTGCACACATGCTCCCTTGGAGTGGCTCAAGCTATGTCCTCTGGCCCCAGTGGGGAGCCCCATTGCACACACATTGGTCAGCAAGTGAGCCACAGTGGCAGAGTCCCCCATGCAGCCTCAGGGGCTCTCTTCCCATCCTTGCACCTGGAGAAAGCAGAGGTGAAACAGCCCAGAGAAGCGTTCTTGGCTCCTCCCCCAATGTTTGTTTTGGGAGCAAGATGAGAACATATATACCCATCATAGTCCTAATTTCTTTCAACAAGAAAACACAAGGAAGTCAAAACATGATATTTATTTGGGCTGAGAGGGTACAGAGAAGCTAAATCACTGATCCGAGAAGCAAAATAGAAAAAAGAGTTAGCAATAACTAGCCAGCTCTGCCTTTACCCTTTCCCATCTGAGCAGTTGTCACCATAGCCTGCTATTATTCTTGAATCAAGAATGTGGCTCCCATGGTATTTAGCTTTGTATGAAGATCCCTTTGCCAGAACTTAGTTCCCTTATAGCTCACTTGGTTGAACATGGGGTCCAGGTAGTTCTTAAGGGAACCACATTTGGTCATTTCCCTCTGGTCACAAGCTGAATTGAACCCAAATCTCTGTGGCCTGAACTCCCTTCTTGTCAGGGCCTATCTGGTCAGCACCCTCTTCCATCGCTGAGTCAGTGGCCTGGGTGGGCTTCCTCCTGGGGAAGGAGGCCCCTATTTTCCTGACTGGATGCCCCTCCCCCCTCCTAGAAAAGACACTGATAGAAGTGGGCAAGCTATAGAAGCAGAAGTGTGGACACTGCATATCATATGGGTTTCTCTGGCCTGGAGGCACCTAAGAAAGCTTGCTCTTTGATCCCTACCTGCTCCCCACCTTACTCCTGCCCTCACACTCCTTTCTGGAAAATATGCCAGTTCTTATTTATGTCCTTCCAAAGTCCACACTTTAGGAGGAGCCGCAAGGATGTGAGGCCCTGGAGCCTGGGGCCTGACTAGGCAGGGCTGGTCCCCACTGGGACTACCCCAGCACATATGCATGCCCATCCTTCATTGAGCAGGTCCTGGCCTCGTTGCCTGCACTCCCAAGGGCTGGCATTCTGGTCAGCTGTGTTGGCCGCTGCACAGTAATGGAGGCCAGTCACCTATTGCCCTGTGAACAGATGACCCTCAACATTTCACCCACAAAACTCCATGACCGGCAGCTATCACTTGACATCCTCCCCGCTCTTAAAACTATACTCCACAGGGTCTATATTAGTGGCAGGAACTTAGGAGATTATTTGGCAGTGTGACAGGAGAAATATTTTTGCTCAGATAGTGAGAGGCAGAGAAACAAGATGAAGAAAGCTGTCTAGAGACAAATGTCACCCACAAGGAGACAGCCAGGGATTGTCCTTCTCTCCCATGAGACAGACCCCTGCATGTCCAAGGCTTCTCCTGCCCAGGGACAGAAGAGGACACTGGAACTGAGGGATGTGTGAGGGGATTATAGAACCTGAGGCAACAGGACATGCCCCCAGAACCTCAGAGGGAATACCAGGGAATAGAAGCTGAAGTAACAAGAGGAGGAGGAGGAGGAAGAAATGGCAGAGAAAAAACATGCTAGGACAACAGAAAATGGAGACAGAGAAGCACCTTCCCACCACTTGGGACACAGGCCAGGTGGGGACCCTGCCCTGAGGCTTGAGAGAACAGCTGGTCTCCAGAGGCCTCTTCAGACCCACGGCTGAAAAGGAGCTGGGCAGGCCCAAGAGAACGTCTGAATGTACTTAATGCCACTGACCTGTACATTTAAAAATGGCCCAATGGTAAATTTTCTATTATGTATTTTTTACCACGGTAAAAATAAAAAAATGGTGGGGATGCCGGGGTTGCTCAGTGGTTGAGTGCTTGCCTCTCAGTAGCAAGGTCCGGGGTACAATTACCTGCCCTGGCCCGTGCAACCCCATATGCTGAACTGCATATGCTGAACTGCGGCACAGCTGGTAACCACTGGGATGGCTCAGCGGCAAAGGTTCGAACCTCCCATGCGGGAGGATCCCCATTTGGTTCCTGCCCCGTGTGCCCCACACCCACCTGTGTGGAATCAAACTATGTCACAACTGATGATGTGCAACTATGGAGACTGCTCTGGGCCCTCCCTCATTCTCTCTCTCTCTCTCTCTCTCTCTCACCTTCTCTCAAAAACAATAAAATAAATGGTGCAGTCACTTTGTGAAACAGTCTGGCAGTTCCTCAAAAGGTTAAAATAGAATTACCATATGACCCAGCAATTCCACTCCCAGATGTACACCCAAGAGAAATGGAAATACATGTCCACATGAAAACTTGTACACAAATGTTCATAGCAGCATTATCCATAATAACCTCAAAGTGGAAATAACTCAAATGTCCATCAACAGATGAGTAAATAAACAAAATGTACTGTATCCATACAACAGAATATTATTTGGTCATAAAGGAGCTAAATACTGATTCATGATACAACATGGATGCACATCAAAAACATTATGCTGAAAGCAGCCAATCACAAAAGGCCACTTGTATATTGATAGATCTCTTTACAGGAAATGTCCAGAATATAGGCAAATCTATAGTGACAGAAAGCTTAGTGGTTGCCCAGAGATGGGAAGGGGTTGAAGGAAAAGAGGAAGTGACTGCTCACAAGTATGGGGTTTCTTACTGGGGTGATGACAATGTTCTGGAATTAAATAGTGGTGATGGTTGCACAAATTTATTGACATACTAAACCCACTAAATTACACCCACATGTTAAAAGGGTGAATTTTATGGTATGTGAATTATATATAATTATAAAAAACAAGATTTTAAAACTATTAGAAAAACAGGAGTCTTCTAGGAAAAAGCTTGGCTTTTTTTCCAGCTGTCTGTTCCTCTCCTCTCTGGGATGAGAATCCAGCAGGTTTGGTGACAACAAAGCTGAGTGCCCTGTGTGTCAGGCACCACAGGCTCAGGATGCTCCTAGTAGAGAGGGGATGTAGGGAGGGTGACGGGAGAGAGATGAGCTTGGGGTGAGGAGGAGGGGACCGCAGGGTGTGAGAAAGGAGAAGAGGGCATCAGGCTTCCCGGCCCAGTGCCCACTGCCTCCCCCACCCCTGGACACATTCCCCATCCTAGGGACCACCACTTAGTTGTGAGAGAAGCCCCCATGGGAGAACGCAGGGAGGTCAGGGACACAGGTGGCGGCCTGGGGCAGGCAAGCCAGGGTGTTGACCTCACAGGCCCCAGCATCCTGGTCCCCCCGGAAGTAGATGGCGTCAGCAGAATCAAAGGAGGGGTCCTGGTCAAAGAAGTTGTAGGGTCGGAGGAAGAAGCCCACAGCATTCCCTGGAGTCACTGTATTGGGAATGTCCTCTGCATGTGGGATGTGCAGGAAACCAGCTGTCACCCAGGCCACCAAGTCCTAGCAGGAAAGAAGGAAGAGGATCGTGAGGCCTGGCTTTACAAAGGGCCCGCCTGCCCCACACAGAAGACTTGTATGTAAAGATTTGCCATTGCTAGCACATCTTCCCTCAAAAGAATCTTTTCATTAAACATTTTTCCTACTGGTCCAGAAGTCAAAGCACAGGCCATTCCATATTCATATTGGGAGCAACAGCTGCCTCCCTACCCCAGCCTGTGCCTTCCTTCGCTGACACTTCCCATCACACCTCCACTGGCCTCCCCACCCCTAGATGAACGATGATGCCACAGGCTGCTTCAGCTCCTCTCCCCCTCACTTCCAAAGAGCCCCAAACTAGAACTCAGGGAAGGAGGATGGAGGAGGGAAGATCAGGGTTTGGGAGGCAGAAAAGGCCAATGTTCAGAAATGAATTCTTTAGTGGTCATGCCAGGAATGAGCTTCCGATGACAAGAGATGAGGTCTTCCCTGGTGACTTCTAGCCCTCCTTGTGTCCTGGGGCCTGGAAAGGACTCAGTCCACAAAGCTGAGACTTAGAGGGCTATAGAGTCTCGAGGATAGGCCAGGGCCTCAGCCAGCATCTGCAAATGAATTCCCAGCTTGGGAAAATTCCAAGAGGTAATGATCAGATCCATGAAAGAACAGAAGGCACTAGTCAGCTCCTGAGGAGATCGGACATTTTTCAGGGGTCCCCAAGAGAAGGTGAGGCTCATCTTAGTGCCCCTACCCCCTCCCTTGGCCCTTGCATAGTCAACTACCTCTCCAGCAATGGTCTCATTATTGATGAAGTCAGCGAAGTCTACAGTGGGGGCCCAAGGGTCGTTCTGATTGAAGATGCTGGTACTGCTGGGCTCCTCCTCCTTCCGCTGGGTCACAGCCAGCTGGTACCTAGGGAGGCACTGGTCAGGCCTCTATGGTCACGAGCCCCATGCTGCTGCCTGATTATGATGGAAGGAGCTGAGCATGTAGACCCCAGCTTTCTCATCTCATTCACATAGTGATTCTGACCCCACCCTGGTCAGAGTCCTCCAACACCTTTCCAGCTCCTCCTGTTCACCCTCCTGCCATCCCACGGCATGGCCCCTCCCCTACAAATGAGAAATGAGTTCTCAGCCCTGAGCTTCAGTGCTCCACCAGGAGGACTTGCCCACGGCGTGTGTCTTTTGAGAACCAGGAAATCCTCCTGGACCTCTTATCTCACTTCACATACAGTTGAACTGAGTTTCCAAATGCCTCTCCCAGTGCTCCTTTCTCAACTCTCATCTCCCCCAGCCTCTCTGACACCCCACCACTCACCTTCCCCAGCTGACAGCTCTCTCCATGGAGCTGTTCTGGGGCAGTGGCTCTCCAGCAAAACTGAGCATCTGGATACGGTAGCCCCGTGGGTGACCCCACTTGTTGTTGTGGTTGCTGGCCAGGTATAGGTAGCGAGGGTGGGTGCTTCCCAGGGGGAAGGCGGCCTGTTCCTCTGTCTCTAGCAGCTTCCGGGTTACCTGCAGCCTCTGCACCTGGTGCTCAGGGCTCCAGGGTACTGCCATGGGAACAAAGGCCATGTCCTCAGCCCAGACCCAGTTCTCAAGTCCTGCATGAGGGGGGAGGAAAGAGGGAGGGAGGGGTGAAGGGTGGGGGCAAGGGCTGGTCATGTAGCTGCCCTCTCCCCACCTGGCTTCAGAGGGAGGGTCAAAGAGACTTCCAGAACTCAGTGTGCCCCCTACTTCCCTTCCCTAGCCCCAACATATTCCCAATCTTTCAGCCACAGCTGTTGACCTGTAACTATTTCATTAATAATTTCATTCATTCATTCATTCATTCATTCATACATTCATTCATTTATTCTCATTAGTGGTGAGTCCCATGCAAAGTCCTAGGGACACACAGATGAACAGTACATCATCCTTACCCTTCTGCTCTCACAGAGGATGCAGAAGGCAAAGCCCTGACTGGCCTGCAATTTGAGAGGAGCACATTCAAGACCCAAAGTTACAGGAATAGAGGCACAGGCAGGAAATGGGGGCCTTCCTGGGCAACTTTTCAGCCCGGCCTTAGCGGTTGTTATCAGCAGAGATGGCATAGCAGGGCATTCTAGGCAGGGGCAAAACATGAACCCAAAAAAGCCTGACTACAACGTGTGGTATGCGTGTGTCCTGGGACAGGGTGGGTTTCAATGTGGCTAAAGCAGCACACTGGGAAGAACCTGAAAGGCTGATGGAGCTGCATTCTGGAGGAAAGGGCCTTGTAAGCTCTTCTGTGGATGGGATCCTACAGGTGACAGGGAAAGTAGGAGCTGTGTGAGGGAGCAGGCTGGCATGGGCTTGTAGGCCCCTCTGGCCATAGAATGGACCCTGGATCTCAGAGTAAGAAAAGTAGGAACAGCAGAGAGAGAGAGAGAGAGAGAGAGAGAGAGAGAGAGAGAGAGAGAGCTGGTACCAACAGGGGGATGGATGCCAGAGGGGCCCAGTGAGATGTTTGAGATATTTCAGAGGCAGAACAGAAAAAAATCAGCTCAATGTGGGGAAGAAAAGTAAAAAGACAAGACTTCAAGACATGTTTCCTTGGCTCTCTCTGTGACCACCAGGAGCTATCTGGAATGTTCCCCGTTATCCTTTCTAACCCTCACACTTAAGTGTATTATGCCCAGAGAGAGATGGAAAATCAGGGAGTAGGCAGGTCTAGCTCCTAAGGTAAGCTGATCAGATGTACCATTTTAAATGGGACAGAAAACAATGGTATTGTCCTGTTTTGAATGGTACGTATGGTCAGCTTACTGACACCTTGAATTTAGCCCAGTGAGACTAGGCTGACCATATGTACCATTTGAAACAGGACAGCACCATTGTTTTCTGTCCTGTTTTATTTTTAAAGATTTATTTTATTGTTTTTGATAGAGACAGAGAGAGACAGAGAGAAGGGAGAGGCCCAAAGCAGTCTCCATAGTTGTATGTCATCAGTTTTCAACATGGCTTTGTTTCACACAGGTGGGCAGGGGCCATGCAGGGCAGGAACTGGGCTGGGGGCCTCCCACATGGGAGGCATGCCCCCTAGAGCCAGCGGTCGAACTGGAGGATGAAAACCGAACTGGGGGCCTCTCGCATGGGAAGCACACTCCAGTTCAGCAATATTCAGTATATGGATCAGCATGGGCCGGGGCCGGGATTTGATCCTCAGTCCCCGGGGCTGCAAAGGAAGTACTTAACCCGCTGAGCCATCCTGACTTCCCCAGCAGGCCATTTTATACCGGACAGGGGGAAGCCAGGATGGCTCAGCAGGTTAAGTGCTCGCTTTGCAGCCCTGGGGACTGAGGATTGAATCCTGGCCCTGGCCCATGAGGACCCATATGCTGAACTGGGGTGTGTGTCCCATGTGGGAGGCCCCCAGCCCAGTTCCCACCCTATGCAGCCCCTGCCCACCTGTGTGGAATGAAACCATGTCGAAAACTGATGACGTACAACTATGGAGACTGCTCTAGGTCCTCCCCCTTCTCTCTGCCTCTATTTCTGTCTCTCTCTCTGTTAAAAGCAATAAAATAAATCTTAAAAATAAATAAATAAATAAAGCTGCTGCTTGCTTGGCTTATATATACTGGTATATATTTAAAAAAAGGCCTGCTGCTATCCTAAGGAAATGTCCAACCTGGGGTGTTCCATGACCAGCCTGCACATGCCAACGACTTGGCAGAATACAAACAGATCCTCCAAAACACTAGCACCCCAGGCCAGCTGAAGAGAAACAAAGTGAAAAACAAATGCTGCCTCTCTGAAGTGGAACAAGAAGGCAAGAATGACACTGTAAGCCCAGATCCTGCCTCCTCCCTTATCTTTGCCATTTCTCAAGATTTTCTTATGAAGTCACATAAAGGGAGGGTGGCAACTGTGTACCCAGTCAATAAGCTAAATAGATTCAGATTCCAACTCCCTCCCATCCAGCAAAAGAGGAAGCATGAAATTCCAAAACCATACTCATTCTCAAATCTTCCTTCCTGCACAACTACCATAAACCCAAGATACATAAAGCTAACTCTTCAGCGTCCTCTTCCAAAATCCTCGCCCCACCAGGATGTCTTACCTCCTACATCCAGGTCCACCTTGAAGTGAGCGCTGTGGGTATGGACGGAGCCCAGTGTGTGCTTCCCAACCTGGTTCCCATACCTTCTGGCAGCACCAAAGAGGAATGTTGAGCTGATGTATCCTGTGGCATGGAATTTGACTTCTATGGCCCCGTTGGGATGGAAGACCATATCCCACACATAGTCATAATTGAGCATTGTGGATACAGATCTGAAGACCAGCACTGTCTCTGTAAGGCCCCCAAAATAGTGGGAGTAGAAATCTGAATGATGTCGCCTCAAGGGGAGGCCCTGGCTCTGTTCAAATACACAAAAGGCATCACGCATTTTCTTGGGGGTTTGGGACTCCAAAAGGAAGTGCCAGTCCACATAGGTAGCGAGGTAGGGGCAGTCTACTCCATGGGTCAGGGGCGTGGCGTACTTGCCCATGCCAAAGCTGCCATCGATGTAGCGGGTCAGCATTGCTGCAGGGGAGTTTCCACCATAGATGGCCATGGCCTCTTGGAGGCTGATCTCGTAAGCTAGCCGTTCTCCCTGGAAGCGGATGTCAAAGACCCTTGGGCCACTGAAAGCTCCAAGGCCAAAAGAGAAAGTCCACAATGAAGACGCCACTTGATGTCCCTGGACACTGAAGCGGGGGCCCTGGGGATAGAACTGCAGAGGGGGAGCAGAGCCTGGGGGCACTTGGGACTTCAGGGACCAGGACCCGCCTGTGCCATTGATTGGGATCAGCACCACATTCACCAGGTCAGCCTCAAACTGGTCCTCCAGCTGGGCCAGACTCTCATAGTGGCGGCCTTGGAAGAACACCTTCTGGATGGTCCAGCGTGCAGGGTCCAGAGCCTTGTGGTCTACTAGCAGCTCCAACCCCACAGGGTGCAGGTAAAACCCAGCCCCTGAGATGTTGTAGTAGAGGGCAAACCAGGTAGCCCGGTCCCCTGATTTCAATCCCCGGGGGGCCGTGGTCATTGTCACAAGGTTCCTTCTTTGCTTGTTGTAGAAGCAACAGTGGTGGAGGAGACCAGCAGCCTGGGGCAGCTCTCTTTCAAAGATCATCTGGTCTATGTCCAGGTACTCTCGGATCAGCACGGGGCGTCGGTGATAGGGCAGGGGGCCCCCATGACGCTCCACAGTCACATCCCGAATGTAGGAGGGGTGCGGAAGTGGCCCCACCACCAGCTCACTCACATTGGGCTGGGGTTGTCTGCCAAAGAAGACGATGGCCAGTGCCTCCCGGGGAGGCGGGGGGCGTCCCCTGTCCAGGTGAGCCAGGGCTGCAGCCTTGGGGGGCAGCTGCAGCTCCACCGAGAAGACGCAGTTGTCCGAGGGGCGGGCCTGGGCTGCATCGACCAAGCCTGGCCCCAGCTGCTGGGTCAGAAAGCTCATCACAGCCGTCAGTTCCTCTTGGCTCAGGTCTGCAAACAGCTGGCTCTGGCCAGGGTGTGTCCAGGGCTGGGCACTGGGAGATATGAAGGGGCAGCGGGGAGACAAGATGCGTTCACCCCCATCTCCTCCCCTGCCAGCTAGCAAGACACACACCAAGGCAAAGACGGTGATGACAGCCAGAATGAGAAGCACCAGAGTGGTCTTCTGGTTCATTGTTCCGTGAACAGAGAAACAGGATTGAACCAGAGCGTGGAGATGTGTATTCTCAGGCCAGAAGAACAGGGTCTCTCTTGGCTCCAGTATTGGGGGCTCCTGGATTCTGGTTTAAGTTCCCTGTATTCAGAGGCCTGGGAGAGGAAGGGTGGGAAGGACCAGATGACTGGGGAGGGGGTGGAGCAGGCCAGTGCTAAGGGGAGGGCCAGAGGCAGGGCAGCAGAGATTTCCACAGACCTTACATGGCTTTGTCTTCCAGGCTCCAAATCAGATTCTGCTCTCTGGGTCAGGGTTGGAAGTGGGGATAGCTGGGTTAGGGGAAGGGGGAAGGTTTTCAAAATGCCGCTGCTGACCAGCCTGAATGTGCAAATCCACCACCTTCAGGGGGCTAGATCTGCAGCCCCTCGCTCCCCCTCAGCCCTACTTCTCCCCTCCAGCCCCCATCTTCCCAGGGCTAGATATTTCCTTTCCTGTAACTTGGAACTATTGTTCTCCTTCCAGGGACCCCCGCCCCCATCCAGCCCCCAGCCTTTCAGCTTCCCAAACAGCATTCCTTGGCCAAGTCTGTCCTCCTTGTCCTCTTCTCCATTGCAATTTCCTTGGCCAGAATCCTTAATATTCTCTGGGGAATTCTAAATACTTCAAAAGTCACATAAAAGAAATGTCAGTAAAAATTTTGTAATGTTTGTTACCAATCAATGTCACCCCAATAAATTTTTTTTTTTTTTTTTTTTTT